>LYUA01000136.1:195049-208789 GCA_002093875.1 Calopteryx splendens
TACCAAATTTGAACCAAATCGGGTTGTAACAGTCCTGAAATGTTCCTTGTTAGTGCTAGTTAGTAGGTAGTAGTGATTACTACTAATATACAATAAATCACAATTACATTGAACATACATGCATTGCACTATCTGAATTCATGGATAATGGAAATTGTCTTATTCAACATGATCCTGAATGTATCATCAGAGCATGAAAATCTAGTCATGTTTCACCCAGTTTATAATGGCCTATGACCATTGTAGGCCCTGGGGCACTCATGTATGAATTCAGTGACTTGTTCTAATAATAAAAGATCACATGAAGCTATATGCAGGGGAGTTAGAGATGATAGGGGTACAAAGGCTCAGCACTTGATATGAAACTCAATGGGAAAAACAAGACTGGCATCTTAAAGAGCAAAGGTAGTGGAGATATTGTTAGATGTCTTTATTCCTTGAGGTAAGATTGAGACTAGATATCTTAGGCCACCTTACCTATGTTTGAATGGATCTGCCAGGGAATATAAATTAGGTAAAAGAAAGGCAAGTTCTGAATATTAGTTAACCTGTAAGATGGATGCATTTGGAAGTATTGAAAAAATATATAGACTTAAACTTATAGCTTATATGATGATGATAATCATGCATTTATATTTGTTACCACAAATTGAGAACATTAGTAATGCAAACTAAGGTTTGCAGAATAAATAAAAGAGGAATTTAAAAAGGAAACACTCCCAAATATGACTTGATTCTTCATATTCTATTTGATTTCTTAAACCATGTGAGTTTATGGCAAGAATAATTATAATAAAGAATAATAAAATTAACAAACCTTGACAAAGATGGTATTGGACAGGCAGGGAGGATGCATCTTTCCGACATTGCTGGCTTAGGTCCTTGACACTGTCGATCGGGTAACTTTGCGATGGTGCGGGAGAACTCCAAGAAAATCTTGCACTCGACTTGGCGCTTCCTAGACCCCTCACCACATGTGACACTGCATGGGCCCCATTCCTCTGCGATGAAGCTAAGGGATTGGTGTGTTTGAGGGAATAGAGCATGCAGTTGGAGGTAGGCATGAGGAGACAGAAGAAGGTAGGGGAGAGGAGGGCAAGGAGAAGAAGAAGAAGAAATTTCATGCAACCAAGCATTTATGTATAGTAGGCCAAAGTCAGACATTTCAAGGCACATGAATGGGGTAAATGGTTTGATGGGAGATAATAGTACAATCCACAGTTTTGGCACAATGCAAGTGAAATAAAGAATGTATTGAGAAATAATGACATTTTTTTGTTGAATACATAGCAGGTATCCATTTGGTATTTTTATAGAAGAGTTTGGATCAAAGGTAATAGTTGGTTCAGGTATTATTGTAAAAGGAGTTATAACAGTAAAAGAGATAGGAAAAAGAAATTTGTGGCAGGGAATAGCATTAAAAAGCTAAGTCACTTTCATGCATGATAATAAACATACTCATGAAATAACAATTTGAGCACAAATCTAGCTCTTCTTCAGTAATATAATTAGGTACTGATCAGTCACACTGAGCACTAGCAACCTATTTTAATGTGACATACCTTCAAATGAGGTCGACTTCATGTTCTGAATTACTAATTATGTAATTTTATTTCATGAAAACCTACCTCTAAGATATGTTTTTGGAAAATTTCTGTAATTTACACTCAAGGCCATAGGGATATTATCAGTTATATTCTGAGGCTGTAACTTCCAAAATTGTAAACTTCTTTAACGGTGGCATATACTGATCAGCTATTGCCTTTGCTTTATCAGTTTATCCTCCTTGTAACATGCTCAAATTTCCTTTCATTTTAGGATAGGCATTTTAGGATGATCACACAAGGATTACTATATTATTTTTTTATGTTAATATGTTGACATATCTTCATACTTATTATGACATTTGACAATAACTGAGATTTATGCACTAAATACTGAAATTGTTGTGTGGTACTTCTGCTTCAACCTTATAAAATTCAAACTTTCTTTTGATTCAAAAAGCAAAATTTGTTTCACAGTTTATGTTTTCTATAAATATTACCAAGGTAGTCATTGAAAAAAAAACATATGCATGAATAGAGATCATGCAATTGGTCTTCACTAGAAGATCTTTAAATTAATAGCTTTCATCAGATTTTGCATGTTATTAAAACTATTTTACAAAACAAACAATCTATTAGAAAACATTTAATGAATTAAGCAATATTGGGCTCAATGAAGAAAGATAACTAATTTATACCTACACGATGTTTCAAAATGTTCACCTTTGTAATTCACAAAAAAATTGAGAAATGTGCTCATGGCCAGTATTAATAAAAGGATTTGATATACTTAACTCGAGAAGCACAATTTTTTTCCAATTAACTTCTGAAGAAGCTATCTGATAAACATGAATATATGTAAATACTTGTAAAGGAATTCTGAAGACCAAACTCTTTGATATTACTAAAATTCATAGAGAAGGGAAAAAATGGCTATTTTTGTGTTCCCTACTTATTCATAAAAGAGTATCACTAATTTATCTCTATAAACACTCGCATAATTACTATTTTTTCTGGTGAAGGAATTCAAAATTCTGAAGTTTACATTTATGCAACCAGTTATGCAGTTTCAGTTCATAAATTTATTTCAGCATGATTGGATTCTTTAGAATTTTGACCAATTCTCTTTGCAATCGATAATAACAAAGCTTTGCATAGCCCAATTGATTATGGCCATTGTGGAAAATAAAAATGAAAGAGGTTCAGGGAATTTTCATCATCTGCTTAGGTTGGAATTGGATTTTTTGTGTGAAATTAAAGGGATATGAGGAATTTAGGATTATAACACAAGGAGAGTTGGACCATTTAGATGGAAAATTCTGCCTTTTATTTGCAGTGGCCATGAAAAATGTTGCAGAAACTGAGTTTTTTACCACTATGCATTCATTTCCTTGATTAGGTTTTTACTGTGTACCAGATGACATTGCTTGAATTTCCTTATGGCAAGATAATTAGGCATATTAATTTATTTATCTTGGAGAATAAATGGATTAAAATGGAATATCACTGTCTAGCTTCTGCTATGGAATTAATTTCAAAAGTACTATTTATGAAAGAAAAGGGATATTTTCCTTCTGAACGAGTATATGATGTGTTCAAATTTGTGTAAAATAGGTACTTTAAATGCATTATACATTCTTTTATAAATTTCTTAAGCTGTATGGGTTGCCTATACACATTTTCATATAAGTTTTAAGTGAACGTAAATGCTATGGAGAAATACATTATGATTTTAGATACACCGATGAGTTGATAGGATACAAATCTCTTTACTTTAAGCTTTAATCATTAATATTGAAAACATGTTAGTTATCACTAAAAGTCAATTACATTCACAAGAAAGTTTGTTCATTATTTATATGTGCAGTGTGGGAAATTATAACTAGTTAGTTCAATTGAAGACTGTATATTTTTGTGTACTATATGCTCCCATGTAAGACACGCATCTCATTTTTGTGCATTGGATTTTGGGAAAAAATAATTTTCAGAAAAATTGGCAGAAATACTATAAAATAATCATAGGAGAAGTAACAGTGTATTCTGAAGATATAAAAAGTGTATTCTCCATTTTTTTGTGTAAAACCATAACCATAAAAGTGATAAAAATGAAGAACATTTTTGACTTACGTCAATGTTCTTTGTTGCCAGAATGGCATCAGAAGCATCTTTTTCTTTCCACCAGTCTAATGTGGAAGATTTCACCATGCTATATTTTCATTTTCAGTTGCATGATTTCCACTTCTCTTATAATCTTTACTTTTTCATGAACACAATGAACGCAGTCTTTTACAACTGTTAAATTTCATAAATTTTCCCAAAGAAACAATGAATTGCCATTTGAATTGGTGGCCATGAACATATGCAATTGCCTTGTGCACCATGCAAATGGGACTAGCTGAATGATACACACATAGGCATGTGAAGGAAGGATAATATACATCTCATAATTATACCTGGCAGGTGGGGAATAGAAAATGCAACACAGTAATTCTGACTGAAAACATACTGATCTAGGCTTTTCATTTCAACGTGATCAATTTGGTAAGATTCTTTGTAGATGCTCTTTTTGTGCTTTTTTTGTATTCTCTGTCATATATGGCAATAATACTTGCTTGAAACAAAGTTTTAGGGAAGTTTTTGATCATCAAGTTTCATTGGCTCTAGTTACGACTTCAATAAAAAATTCTCCTGTGAGCCACACATCCTCATGCACTTGATTTTTCAAAGGAGATTGATGGGGAATAATGTGTGAGAAGTAAACGAAAATTTTGATCTTATAATTATAAAAATTAAAAGAAAAATGTTTATACAATAAAATATAGTAACAAATAATACTGTATGAATACCAAAAGAAAGTTTTGACTATATTCATTTCATAATGTAACATAAAAACCTCCATGCACCAAGGAAAATAATGATAATGGTTCAATTAGCATCAAACTCAGAGTTCGCATCATAAGAAAAACTGGGTAATTAATGCATAGGCACTCTATATAAATAAAATATATGCCACCTAAAATGAAGTAGGGGTCCAAATACTTAAATGACAATATCTCCAGTCAACACAGAAAATATGGGAAAGTTATGACCACACCATGGCTAGCCATTATGACCATATTAGCCAGCCATTAAGGCATCATATTGGTTTTGGCACCTGGACAGACTGCGGCCAAATACAATATGACCAAAATAGAATTTAATTTGTTTTCCAAAACTTAAGCTGCCTCTCCCTGATATTTGTCATTTGGAAAATAAAACCCTTGTATGTAATAAAAATAAAAACCTTACTTAGGAATAGGTAGTGCAACTTTATAGGCATGAGTAAATGTACTCATTTGAAGCATCAGTACACACTAACAATGAGAATTATATTTATTTTAGGTTTCGAAGCGTGTGCTCATTGATAGGAAAGAATTCATGGCCTTCTCAAGCAATACAGTTTTAAAGTAAGTGGAATAGTTGAACCACTTTAAAACTGAAGCAATGCTCCTCACAATCCTCACCAAAGCACCAAAAGATCAATGATATCAACCAAAATGCACATGGTAATCTCTGGTGAACTTGAGCAAACAAATCATTTGGACGCGATGTCTGCTAGCTATATCACTATAAATATTTCAATACTTTCTTAATATGAGTAATTTGCCATAGAACAATGAAGTGGAATCCTCATAGGGCAACAAATAAAATTTACCAATGATTATTTTGTGTATAATTATGTAATATATTATCTTATAATTATGTGGCATTAGATATTGTAGCATTAATTGAGTGAACAAGAATAGCTCTACTATTCTATTGGTTGGGCCAGCCTATGTTCAACCAAAGAGAGACCACATTGGGGCCTTAATATGGCAAGTTGTGGCAAGCTATACCCACAACTGCCACACATAATCCACATCCTGGCCAAAGTATGACTATATTTCCCAGGCATCTTTGGCAGGCAAAAACTGCATGCTAAAAAAGTCAGTGTTTGGCCTAATTGATATCATTTCAAAACCCCTGAATTTTCTCTCAGATTCATAGGAAGTTCCTTACTTTGGTTCCTTTTTACCTCTACCAGAGGCAAACATGATTATTAAACAATTAATTAACCGACTAAAGAAGTGAAAAATCTATAATGATGGTGGCCTCAGTGAAAGTAAACAAATTTTGCTAGTTAAATGTAGTGCCATATGCAAATGAGTGGAAGTTCTTGTCACATGAATAATTTGTTCCTAATGCAATTGAATAAAACAATCTACCACATGCCATTTAAATGGGTCTTGGAGGATCACTATTAGTTCAGCAATTTGTAGTTCATTTGAGTAGCCATTTAACCCCTCTACTCCTTCCTCAACCTGTTGTCTTTGATTTTCATTGGACCTATAATCACTATTCTATCTGATTATAGGGGTGGAAAAATGGTACTTCAATGTATCAGGAAGACTTTGTCCTCATATATTGATTGCCTTTGAGTGGTTGTAAGTAAATGGTTGTTCACCTGAGAGTACCTGTACATGCGAGGCGTGTTCAAAAACTAAGCAACATTTTTATATATTAAAAACGTCACACATGGTATTTTTGTATGAATTTATTTTTATATGAAAGAACATATAAAACTATTTTTTGACATAAATTTCACCATTGTCGAGGCAGTTGTATCTGATTTGATTGCTTTCAATACCGAGACATTAATGGAAGATCCTGCCAACAATGAAAATAGGGTCTATAATCCAATTTCTGAATGCAAGAAAGCTCATACCTTCAAAAATTCGTTGTCAGAACATTGAGATTAATGGTGAAAGAGCAATGAGTGATGGAATGGTTAGGATATGGGTAAAATGTTCAACGAATGCTAAACGAATGTGAATTATGAACCAGGGAGAGGATGCGGTTGTCAATGGAGATATGGTCAGGAAAGTTGATGAGAAAATCCATGAGAATTGACATTTTATGATTTCCTGAAATTTCAAGAGGGTTTCATTTTCATTCAAGGGGGAGTGTTTGTCATCATTGGTGATGCCATTCTTTGAAGAGGAAATAAACAAACTGATCTCCAGATATGACAAGTGCCTCAACAATGGCAAAAATTATGCCAAAAATATTTCAAGGCATGCTCTTTCAGGTAAAAATAAATTAAAACTAAAATACCATGTGTGAAGGTTTTTATATAAATGGTCCTTACTTTTTCAATGCACTTAATATTACCATCCCACTGGCAGTAAAAGGGTTAAACATAAATATCTTAAAACTGGCTAGAAATCATAAAATCAATAAAAATGGAATGGAAATAATTTTATAGCTCTGCCTGAGTATTCCCAACAAAATAATGCTAATTCATCTTGTTTAATTGATAAAAAGAGTAGATCATAAATCTAAGTCATTTCATCTTTCTATAGTCATACCTTGAGAATTAAAGGACAACCGCAGTTCCTATAATGAATTCTGGTCCCTATTTTATCATTCAAAATTACACTCCTCAAGTCACATTATCTTCAAAGAGTGACCTAAGTTTCTATTTAGATGTGTTACAAGGTTGCAACCTCATTCAGAATAGCAACATATAATTGCAGTTACATTCAGTATGGCTACTTTGAATGCATTTTAATAGACAACACTGTAAAGTAGCAACATTCAAGCATATTTCTACACACCCTCATCAAAACACAGCTGCTCCAGATTATACCAATTTATGGCCATGTGTTGTGCATAAATAAGCAACAGAAAATAATTCATGGCTAAATTTTTAATAGTATTTATTGGACACTTAACAAAAATAGAAAATAGCCTTAAAACACTTGAATTTTTCCACTTGGTGATTTAACTCTCAAAGAATTTCCCAATAATGCAAAAGTTTATAGGTTAATAACCTCACAATGTTTTTTAAACGAGAATCATTCAATTTTTTTATTTAATTTTGAAACTTGAGATATTTTTAGTGCCTGTGTGTTATGTTTTGGCACTGTGTATACCTTTGATTGTTAATAAGATGTAGTCATTAGTAATCATTAATGTTTCCAATTTTTTAAGTTATGATTACATATAATCTAATGCACCAAAGGTAAATATTAGGAGTTTTATTTAAAAAGTATACATATTCACACAGAAAATGTTGAAATACTGACCCATTTCACTTACTGATTCTAAATAATCATTTATTTCACAAATATAGATACACTTGTTTTTTTTATGAAACATGCAGTGCCAAAACTGCTATATATTTGCTCATTACAGTAAATAGAAATTATTCTGTTTACTAGGATGTAAAAAAATGAAAAAAATAAGCATAACATTTCAATAATACAGAAGTTTTAAATGAAAGAACATTTAATTTGTAAAGAAGTGGTATTTCAATTTACAATAATTAAGAGAGAAATAAATTTGGAAAGTAGGAAGTGAGATTTCTGGAAAAAGGCATGTGATCATTGCTTAGCCCATGTCTCTTAAACACATGCTTCATGCAGCTGCAATTGCTTAATATTCAAGCACTGATGTGTTTTCTGTCATGAAACATTAAAAAGATTTGGAACTTCTTGTGAAGTCAATTTTTAGGTCACATAAAAGAAAAATATTTCACTGTACACACTAACTGTAGCAGGAAATGAGAAGAAATAATTTTAGTAGTAGGTGGGTAGTAATCTACAGAGACTTTGGTACAGAGAAATGCATTTTTCAAAACTGCATTCTCTCATGATGAAAGGATGGTCTAGAAATGTTTCAGGAAAAGGTATAGTTAATGACACAGCTGATGATGAAAACCTATTATGAAGAAGATGACACTAAGCAAGCACGAGACTCATGAACTTCTCCACTAAAGAGATACCATCTTGAAGCAAGGTATAAGAGATCAGCCATAATATTTTGAGTGGATACCTAAACTTCTAGTCTTAACTGCCCCACAAGTAAAATAAGAGTTCACATCAAGCCCTATTTATCAACATGCCTCTTAATTGGTTGCTTTAAAAGGATCCCACTGATGCATATTGGCATTTAACCACAGAAAGATTTATTGATACTTCTTGACCAAAGAATAGATTTCCAAATGAGGAATGTTTTCAAGTGTCTTTATAAACTCATGCGAATTGCTTGCTCTAATTGCTTGGCTGGGTTTATTTGAATGAAGCTAGCATTCCAGAGAAGCAAGAGTGACTGAGGTGATATATAAAGAAATGTTGGAGTGCTGCCTAATTGCTGCCAGTGCTCCGTGAAGCTGGTGCTAGTGATGGTGCTTGTTGCTGGTGGTGGTGTTGTGGTAGCGAGCTATGGTCTTGCGTGTCAGTGCCGTTGGTGCACCCTAGAGGAACATGGTGGTAAAATGTGGTAGAAGTTAAAGTATTAGGTGTGCTGTCCAAATTAGGACGGAGCATACTGTACCTCAAGTACAACCAGCCGCACGCAAAGAACACTTTGAAATTGCTGAAAAACCACAACGGAAGGCCTTCAGGTTAAGGTTGTGCTAGAAGAGATTCGGTGGAGACCGATAGTTATACACATTACTGTGAAGCCACAGTGGAGGAAGAACTGTGATTGAATTGAAAATTATAAAATCATAAGAGAAAAAAAATAAATCAAACATAATAAGCCTTTGTTGCCAGGTAATCAAAATAAATTGCAGGGATAAGGTTGAAATAAAATCCATGTGATATCCTAAAAGGTGAATTTGAAGAGCTACAATGCACAACTTAAAATTTACTTTAGCAACTTGCTTATGGGTCACTTCACAGTCACTTAACTCAAAAACTTAAATTACTAGTCACAATATGAATATTAGGTATGTCTTATTTAATCATTGAATTTTGAACCACACACATGACCATTTTCAGGCTTTTAATAGAGATAAGCTCATGTCTTGTACTTACCAAACAATTCATAAACTTTACAACTTTAGGAAAACAATCATTTCATTGAGATATCAATAAAAATTAATTCTGATTCCTCTTTTAAGAAGTATAATGCTGATCAGTTAATACCACCACAGAATTAACATTTTCACGCAGCTGAACAAAATACACACTCATGTTTATGTGTATATTTTGACAAAAGAGCCTGAAAAACATGCGTGACTCTTTGGCTGAATGCCAAACAGGCACAACCACAAGGGAGCAATATTAACCTCATGTTTTATGCATCATTTTTAAGAAAGTATTATTATAACCTCATTGCTGCATCAAATCTGGTTATGAATAATGCATATTGAAATACAACTTAAAATGGCCTTTTTTTCTGTTTCCTGTTCAAAGCATGATTTTTAATGCTATTTTTTAACGTACAAGTAATATTAGTCATTGATATTTTCTGCATGAGGAGTACTATTTAGATTAAAAAAAACTGAAAATTCTAAACATTGCTCAAGTCATTCATCGAAGAAAATATTAATTCAACATAGCTTGCATGTATAAAGATAGTCCCAGAGGTACATCTAAAATGCACTTCCTCTGCACGCAAGATACTTCATGAATGGCATCCATTGACACTTGACCTAAGATATTACGACCATTGAACTTAAATTTAACACCGTAAGTATTATCATTCATTTACTAATTGTATATATTAACAGGATTTACCTCAAGATTATGTTTCTTAAGAACAGCTCACTTCACTTTTAAAAAAATATGAGTCATCCAGTAATTTGTATTAATTTTGAAATAACTTTAAGAGATTTTTTTTTATTTTGAGTAACACTTATGCATTTACTCATTTTTCCACATGTAGACCAGTGATTTTCAAACATTTGTCATAGCGTATCACCAATTTTTCAATTCCTTCTCTCCTGCCGGATTGCACAATCACTTTGCATTTTACAAACTTGAAGGCAATGCATTTCTCAATCACATTGTGACAAGAGATGAAACTTGGGTACAACATGTCACTCCTGAGCACAAATGCCAGTCCCTTGACTGGTATCACAAGTGATCCACAAAGCAACACAAGTTCAAGCTAGTTCTTTCATCACAGAAGATCATGGCAGATCTGGCAGTGTTCTGGGACTGTAAATGCCTCCTTTTGGTTGATTTCGTGCCCCGCAATACAACAACCAATGCAGATGCATTTTGCAAACTATTGCGGACGCTGCAAAGAGCTACCCAAAGCGAGTGGTGCGAGTAATTGAGTAAGGGTGCGGTATTCCTCCACGCTCACCCAAATGTGTCAAAGGAGTCCAAAAAGGCTTTGGATGACTTCAAGTGGGGAGTTTTTGATCATCCTCCAAATTGCCCCTTGTGACTTTTACTTGTTATTTCGAATGACAACATTTTTTGGAGGTCAGCACTTTACAGATAACGATGTGGTCATACTCATTGCGAGAAAGTGGTTGCAGAATCTAGTGGGAGAGGACACATCAAGCTCGAAACTGTATATCTTATTGAGAAGGAATCGAAAAATTGGTGACACTTTAAGATAAATGCTTGACAATTGGCAATGTTTATGAAGAAAAATGATGAAATATATGTTTCACAATATAAAAAAACATAACCTAAAGATGATTAGCATAGTTTTTATTTCAAAATGATTAGAACTTTCTGGATGACTGTTGTAGTTGGAACTGAAAAAAAAAATACTGAGAACACCAAATCTCATTAAGTTTAGAACTTGATACTCATGTTGAAATACAGGTGAAGCTCAACTATTTGAAATTCTTAATAATATAAATGCCTTTCAATCTATTGTTAAAGGTTTATCTACAAAGCAAAGCCATGGTTTATATAAATGATTTAAACCTTTGAAGACTTCATAAATGGAATATCTCAATGGAATCAATCAAAGATAAGATGTACTCTTTACTCATCAGACTCTCATCTTTTTTGGATATTGTTAGATGGACTTGACCTGAACATGGTCATGGACATCACTAGTGTCTCTCCCGGCACTTACGTGGACTCGGATGGAACAACCTGTTCCCCTACAAGTCGCTCTGCAATCGCTGGTGGTTGAGGAGGAGGTTGCGACTGTGAATGAGGGGTCCCATAAGGCTGCTGAACAAGAGGGAGAGATGACAGGTCAACACCAGGAAAGTAAGAACCCTCTCCCTCATTCTCATCCTCTCCCCCATGGCCTGCAAGAATAATGCATCATTAATTGACGATCAGTCAGTCGTCTGTAAATCTTAGCTAACGACAATAAGATTGGATATGATAAGCATTATAATATGTAAAAATCCTGAAGATACCTAAGTTCATTAGGTAATTTTTTCTCCATGGAAAATTGAGTAGGAAGGCTTTAGTTTGGATATTTCATATTAAATGAACAAAGGACAATGAAAGAACACATCTGAGTAGCATAAAAATGATGACTATTTTTATTTATTACTACTTTATGATAACCCTTCACATTTTAATTTGGTAATCTACCAGTTAGGGTAGGTTCCTGATGGACACACAACCTCAACACAAATATAACCCTTTCTCCATTTCCACACACTTTCTGCCTCTCCTTTCATTCCATCCAACAGACCCAATCTTTTCCTCCCCCTACCTCACCTTAACAACTTTCTCACCTCTATTATTGCCTTCAATAATTCATTGCTCTGCATCCACTTCTCCTGCATTCTTAGAATTTCTCCCAATAGCTTATTATCTATCAACTTTAGTGCCAATTAATATAACTACTGGTCAAAAATAAGACTTATTTTTTGTCAAATTTTGTTTTACTTTTTGTAAAGGTTATTAAAAGTAGTATTATAATGGTGATAAGGTGTACAAATGTATTTTGTAATAGTGTCACAAGATATAGGCATTAACCATATTGGTATAGAGGGAGTGGAGCTTCTACTATTTCTACAGCCTTCATAGAATTTAACAGAGTTCAATATTTGAGCCATATGTATAAAATGTCACTTAGAACTTGAAAAAAAAACTAAGAATGTAAAAGTTGCATGATCCAATTCCCATATCAAAAGTAAGTATACATATATTACAAATTTAAACCAATATTTTCATGTGGAATAATAAAAATTAATATTTTTTGATTTATCTTAAATAAATATGCACCTTTTGTCCCATGAAACACAAATAAATCCTAACTCTGAAAATGACAGGAAAAAATACTGGGTTTAGAGGTCAAGAGATATCTGCAGTCTCAAGCCTGAGTTTAACCTCACTCAAACCACTTTGCTTTCTTGGTTTACTTTCTGGGAGAGCCAAATGTCTAAACACCTGATGATTGCCACTCTTAATTTACATCATCATTCTTCCTAAAAGTTTGTAAAGGCTGTTTATAGCTTGTTTTTTGTGTGATTTATTGATAAATTTGTTGGAGTGGTGGGGACCTTCAACATGAGCCCCTGGCACTTTTTCGGACCATTGTGCTGACTCATGCTTTACCTGACTGCCACATGCAAGAAAGGGATAACAACACCAAGATAGGGGGTTGGAAAGGATTCTATTTAAATGAATAAGCATTTAACACTATGCCCTCTGACACTCACCTGGTCTAGAAACACCTAAGCTGCCAAATCCATATCGGTGCCTGTGAGTAGGGCATGGGATGCCAGTTCTGCATGGCTGGGTGGCAACAGGTTTTGTTGAATCCTCACAAAGGTTTGATTGTTGTCCCCGTGCATCTTTACATAGCACTCCACGGGTCTGCAACCCTCCCCCACATGATACAGAGCACTGAGTGGGAAATTACGAGAATAAATTTTAATTTATGTAGCAAGTTATGGTTCCAGACTGAAAGGAGATGCATGCATCTTATATTGATCATGCTGTATAAAAGGAGATCAAAAATTTATTTACAATATCCAAGAGGATCGAATTAATGAACTATTTAAATACCTTGACATTTGGAAACTTTTCAATAAACTTAAATCTCCACATAAAAATCTAACAAGAATATGACTTGGCTTCTACTATTTTTTAAGCAATAAATCCTCTTACTGAAAAATAGAAGGAATCATGGTGTTTTCAATAATGAGGAGTTGATCAGAGCATGAAGTATGCTGAATACCGTCATGGGTCTTGAGAGTGTACCTAAGAAACAGACATACAAATGAAAGTAAAAGGGGGAATATGACCATGACCTTATTCTTTTTAATGCGACAAAATAAAATGATATATACAGAAGTTTTTTTTCTTCCAACTTTTAATCATTGTCACTTGGGACCATGACTCTTTTGTCTACACAGAGACATTACCTATGTTGCATTAAATTATCAAACATGAAATTACTGAAATCAAAAAACTGACAATTTGTACTGTCCACTTGTTTTATTTTTGTA
>LYUA01000136.1:231503-241709 GCA_002093875.1 Calopteryx splendens
TTAATAACAAGACTTCCTTACACCAAGGTACCATGACTACCAACGTCATCAATTTTCAGATAATTCTGTGAAATAAGAAAAGAAAGTGACAAGAGAAATAAATGGTCTTCGAATTATAATCACAATTTCCATGGATATATTTTAGTTAATATATTAAATGCCGGCGATTAAATTGAGCTGCCTTGGCTTTAAAAGGGTAGAAGGTATGACCAAATTCTGATATTACCAACACATACTAATCTTCATACACGCTTTCATGCCTGCAATTGAATAACGTAATTAAAATGAATGAAGCTATACTAAAATATAAAGTATAATATCTTACTGACTTATATCCAATTTTAACTGAGGAAACCACATGGGTTGAAATTGTTCTTCTAAATAAGATCCTTGATTTTATTTTGAAATAGATCGAAATTTTATCGCTTTTCCTAATAATCATTGAATTAAAAAACAGAAAGCTTGATTTGTCCTTTTTGCTAAATTTACCAGCTGCGGGAGCAAAAGTGTCGTCCAACATACCCAACCAGGCAAAAAAATCCGAATAATCTGATAAATACAGGCTTCATTACATTTTTTACGCTTTTAGGCATGATGATAATTTTATACATATTTTAAATATAAAATGATAGAACAATGGAAACTGAAATTTTTTAATTAATATTTTCTCTCCTCGTATGTATCAAATGATACACTAATTTTGTGACACCGAATTAAAAATTTTGTCAAAGGCATCAATCAAATGAAAAGGTGTATGTGCTTCTCATGTGTCCAGCACATCTACTTTCCAATATAAATTATAACAACATCGTTCATCATCAAAGGAATAATTCTATAAGTATCTGATGAAACGAAGGTTGACTCATTGAGTAAAAAAAATGATACAAGATCGAATTAATTTGCAGATCGAAAAAACGTCAGGCAAAAAAGGATCATTCCGAGGAATCTGGTCCAAATATCTGTCGAAATATTGACGCTAGCATTGAGCAGGAACAGAATATTTTTGTACTACTATTGCAGTGAAAGACAGCGTAACTCCTAACCTACCTTAATGGATCTTTAAGTTCGAATAAACGTTAATGATTACATAAATAATGAAAAGAAGTGCTTGAGGAATGAAGGAAAGCCCTATAGGTTTGATAACCGATACTCATTTTTGAGTGCCAGCGGTCTGTGTAATCAAACGTCAAACAGCTATGATTTCTACTGGGATTTCCTCCCTGGATGGATTGGAAGGAGGAGGAGGAATTTCGTAATAATGCTGTAGGAAATTAAAATTTCCGATGACCGTAGCGTCCTCATTTCTTCCTATCAGAAACAATTGGGTGGCATTTTCAACCGGATTGAGCTCGTGATCCTAGTGTTTGAGGCACAAAAACTTTACTTTTATGCCCATGATTACTAGAAATCACGAAAAGTACCTTGCGCTAGGCACAATTCGGGATAAACGTACAAGTTTCTTAGTATTAGCCATTTCTTAGAAAACATGACGAATATTCATCGGTATTTTGATTTTTTATGAATGGGTTGATTGGAAAGAGGTGTCATGTCACTAGTCATCATACAAATATAAGAATCACGAAAACGAAAAGCAGAAGATTGGTAGTAGTTTAATAAAAATAATGCAATAATTAGACATAATTAGTTGTTGAATTTAAAAATCAATATCAAAATCAACAATCAATTAGGAGGACAATGAGATAAGAATAGTAAAAAATCGTCTCGGATTGCCACCCCAAAAATTATCAATCTCCCAATGAATATCTACAAGTATGAAGCATCGTACTCAGATTTACGAGAAGTTAAAGTTATAAAGTTCCCGTATCTTTTGCTGAAACTACATACACCAAAGCAAATTAGAATCCCTCCGGGGAATAGGGGAACGTCGGCACCCACCTGGCACTGTCCGCTGATGCACATGTCCAGGCTCCCGGGTCGGCACCTCGTTCCGTCCAGCACTTTGGGAGCGATCCTCACGACGAGCGGCGGGTCCACGGCCTCCAGTTCCTCCTCGGCCGCCCTGGGGGGGCCCGGGGGGAGCGTCGGGGGGCCCTGCGGGGGCCGGGGGTCGTCGGCCATGGCGGCCGACGGGGGCCCATCCTCGGCGTCATCATCGTCCTCCTCGTCCGCCTCCTCCTCCTCCGCCTCCTCCTCCGCGGCCCCCCCCCGGGGCGTGTGGTCCACCACGGCGTCGGGGGGCGCGAAGGAGGTGCGGGCGGAGCCCGCGCTCCCCTTCCGCGCCACTCGCTGCTCCGCCCTGCAGATGAGGGCGCATGGCTCGGAATCGTCGTGGTGCGGCAGCCACCTGTAGTAGTGGCCGTCCCGCGGGGTGTCGTTGGACGCTTCGCACTGCTGCTCGCGGAAGTCACGGGACTCGGGGCACGGCTGCGGGAGAGAACAGAAGGAGGGTGGGTGGAGGGTGCCGTGAACCACCGCCACACGCCGACCGCCCGCGTAGGCAATCCTCACCCATCAACAGCCAACCTCCGGGTCGGTTGTTGATGGCAGAGCATTCCCGTAGGTACGTTCGTGTACTGAGACAAATATTAATTGATATCTTGAACAAATGATTTTCAGGGAAGAAACATATCTAACATTAATAAATGACTCATAATTTAGTCGTATTGAACCATCAAGCTCTTACCTTGAGCTATTCAATTTTAAAGGCCATTGTCTCTTACGTTTCAATTACGCCAGTGAAACGTATGCACCATGATTGCAATGATGGTGGTTGACAGTTTCAGTTGTGATGTGCTATTCCAAGAGATATCATGTTCTGCGATTATGGCATAAATCATCTACGACAGTGACATCTATGAGGACAACCAAATGTTACAAAATAGCGTGGAATTAAAAGAGTGCTGCTCTAAGTACGAGGGGCTTTCGGAGAGTGAATACCGTTTTCATGGAAAAAAACTTCACAGGGTATTTTTTTGTCGTTGTTGGGGGACTTGTCGTATCTGGAGACCAGTTTGTTTATTCCATTTTTTTGAAAGAACGGAGGCAATGCCAATGACGACGGATGCTGCCACAAGACGTTTCGAATGGTGTTTCGAGCCCTCTCTTAAAACTCCGAGAAATTCATCGCATATTAAGGAAATCGTGAAACCCCAATCCTCACGAATGAACTCATCAATTTCCCTGACAAAGTTGATCACTGAATACAGAATGCCGCCTACTCCTTGGTTCATCATGCACGTTCGTCTTATTACCCATTTCCATTAAGATTCCATCATTCCTTGCACTGTCACCATAAATCCCAACGATCCGCCGATGAAATTCAGAGGGTTTTGAGCTTCCTTACGTTCAGAAGTCGGATAGCAGACCGTATTTCACAGTCGGTGGGATCCTCCGTTCACTTAAACATGGCAAACAATAAAAATTAATAGAAGGGCCTCAGCAGCGGTGAAAATTAGTTAAGGCAGGATTTTTCATGCACAAATATTTTTTTAAATACTTAGCTTGAAGCTTTTTTTTTTACACAAAAACGGTAATTACTTCTGGATCGCACATCGTATGGACAACAAAAATTTTCTGGCAGCACCCTTGAGGGATATTTTTATAATAGATAAAATGTAGTTCGCCTTTGAATTCACTGGTTAGAAAATAATAATACGTATCATGTAAAATACGCTTAACAATTACCGCCAATATAGTTGATCAATTCTATTAAAGTTAAAATGTCAGCAGATGCACGTAAACATAGAAATAAATTTGAGGAAAATGAGTAAAGTTACCTTCAACTGGGCCAAACAAATATTTCCTTAAATAGAATGATTTTCCTTGAAGTATTCACTATAGGAAAGAGAATGTCCAAATAACGGAATTAAATAAATAAATACTAAGATCCTCAGATATTACGATACGGATCATCTCAATGTGCTAGAAGGACTGAAGTACGCCACCACAATAGGTTAGCAATAGGTACGGGTATATTATACAAGGTACGGCGCAAAATAGTCATCTTATTTCCATATTTGCCACTTGAATTTAGGATCATTTCATACGAACCACATTCCCTCAAACTGATTGAAAATCATGGACAAGGAAAAACACACATACATTATCTAATATTTTTTACATCCCCCTCTCCCTCCCGAAATGCGGGAAAAGCAACTCCACCGACATGGGCTTTAGCATGGTCCTAAGACTTCGATGGTGTGGAGGTCTCCCACTAAAATCATGTTCAGTATTCTGGTTTAGGCGTTGTGGTAGCCCAGTGGGTGCAGCGTTCAACTGCTCATCAGATACGTAGTCCTGAACTTAATAGTAGCACAGTGAAAGAAACTGCCATCCTGCCCTAAATTTGTGAATTTCACTTGGGATTATTCTGAGTTGAGCTTTACCAAATTAATCAACTACCGAGATGACGAATGTTTTTTTATTCTGCGCACGTTACCCTTCAATTAATGCCCGTTTGAAAGAGGCACAAACTTGGTCCTCAGTTAACAGGCAAAAATATTTTCTATTAGCTTCCTTCGTAAACACCCCGTAAATTGGTCCAGTTTGGTTTGAAAATAAATTGTGCTCATTATTATTGCTACCGGATAATGGAAAGACGCGATGATCGCACTTTAAACAGAATACTAGGTAAAAGAGGAAGGAAGAAGAATTCTGGGCTTTCTGATTGACCGGAAGGAAAGTTGACTGACTGACCAAGAACTGAAGAGGAAAACGATGCAGTGCAAACGAGGAATCCCATGCAATGCGTAGTGCACAATCGTCGGTCGCTAGGGACCGTCCATAATGTACATTAATGGCAGTGTAACTTTGATAAAATTAAATTACAATACGGTATTTCTGGAAGTACAATGCAAGGAAAACTATTTTCAAGCGCGCCATGATATTAGGGTGTGATTCCTTCGGCGCTTGAAATACGACAAATCATTGTAATTATCAAATTGTAATTACCGTCACCCAAGGTAATATTGAAGAAGAGAATGAAACGATGTAATTGGCGGCTAAGCAGGACTCGTACATATTTCATTTAAGACGGTTGTTTTGCGATTGAAAGAAGGCAAAAATTGTAGCATTGTTAAGAAAGAAAAGAAATATGATGGAACTTAATAAGTATAGTAATCGATATTTTGAGTAGACCGGAGAATATATTTCGGAAATATTTTTATTGAATTATTACAAAATGCAGCAATATTTTGGGGTTACAATGTGGTTTCACGCCTGGCATAAGATGCACATATCATCATGTTACTACATACTTAAAACAATTGAGAAATAAATGCATACATGAAATAAAGTTTATTGTGAATTTGTTGATTTGGAGAAATCAGAGGACAGGTTAACTAGAAAAAAGTTGAAGGTTATGGGAGAATGTGCCGTGAATGAGTAGTTATCGAACACTATAAAAGCGATGCACGAAAATTAAAGAGCGATGGTATGACAAATGTAAAAGTATACGAGAACTTGAGCGATTGGTTTGAAATATTACAATGTGAGCATAGTGTGACCACAGATGTTCAATGCTTCCTGAATGTGTGGGTGTAATGATTCTCTAATGTAAGACAGGTGTAATGATTCTCAATCATTTATGCACAGACGATACAGTATTGCTGAGGCTGGGGCTGAGACCCCAAAATATCTGCATGGGGCCCTGGATAGCTTCAATGAGGTAACAAAGAAAAAAATACATTTAGGGTTGATGTTTCCAAAACGTCAGTAGTTTCTTCGTTAAAATGGGAAAAATTATAGCATAGAGAATTAACTGCGAAATAATTGAAAAAAACAGATGATTTTGTTTTTTTGTTTGAGAAAATTATACGGCCCGTAAATACCTGAAAGAATATTCTTTGTGTTAAAAGCAGTATATAAAAGCATCATATATGCAAGGATAAGCTTACACATCGACTAAAAAGCGGTGGATAGGGGGATATTGAGGAGGACTTAAGGAAAAATAGAAGAGAATAGGTGAGGAATGAGTGAGGCATGAAAGAATGAGGTTCGGATGTACTAGTAATAGATAAGTATGAAATAGGTCTACTGCGCCGGTTTATTGATGATGGGAGAATGGATGAGAGTCAATTAACCAAATAGATATAGGAGAGTAGAATGAATGGTTTGAGAGGAGGGAGTGGTTATGGGTGAATGTGGTCGAAGAGACTCTGAGGGAAAGGAATACTACAAGTTTCGGGGCAACAGAAGAGCACGCATGAAAAGACGTATGACTGTGAAAGAGGGGAACGATCTAGACCAAAACGGAAAACGCAATGTGGAAGAAATGAGTGAGAAGAGTTTTTCCTTATATAACTTTAAAATAGGCTTTTCTGAATTTTACTACAGCGAAGGAGAACAACACGAACCGTTTGTATCCATGCCAAAAAAGAAAAATACCGACATATTATTGAGGATCGTAACTTACTTACATCCAGCCATGATCTCAGTACCGAATCAATATAAATTTGTCAGTATTTATGAGCTAATATCGCAAAAAAAGTTTTTTTCTTTCAATGATTTGTTTATTCAGTTCAATTTAGTTCCATTCAGAGTTATGGAATTTAAGAAATTCGTATATTTCATAATTTTTTATAATACTTAAAAATTTTACGGGAAAAGTCTGTCTATCACATCAACTGTTTCAGACGGTTTTTTTGAAATGTCAATGCATGAATAAAGTGCTATATTTCATCGTACATATTGAATGTTGCAGGGAAAAACGTACCAATTAAAAAATACTCAGTTTCGGTTTCATTTCTTCATATTACGAACGGTAATCTTTAGGCACTTTACCAAAAAATGATTTAAGTAAACAAAGGTGCATGGGGATGACAAGAATCAAATTTACACGACCCATTCTTCGTTTAGGGGTAAAGAATAACCATCACGATTATCGAGCCCTGCCTCATGGCAAAAATTGACCTGTAAATATAATTACTTTAGTGATTTTACTTCAAACGAATGTAATGAACCGTTTGGGTGAAATTCATCATAACCTACCGACAATTAGGCCAACAAAAGACAAGGCAACAGAAACTATAGACAATTTGATATACAGAGACAAACATATTTACACGCCAAATTTCTATTGGAAAGTCCGGTGTCACGACATTTCTGTAATCGCATAATGCAAATGTTACTTTAAGTCCATGACGATATGATAAAATATCAAGAGCCAAGATAGAGCAGGTGAGGATAATCCTTGCTTAACGACTCCTCAGGTGGCCCGTGCTCCCTTGGGATCCCGATAAGTCTCTTCTTGTCAGTAGGATTCTCGGGGGTCGGATCACCAGAGTTTCTGTTCAGTTCCAGAGCTCAATCAGCACTCAGATCACCGAGGCGGGATTCGAATTCCCGATCTCCATCTACGAATTCTTAAAGTTCTGCAAAGGTCATAAAGTTTTACGGCTGGGGGTGCAATCATTAATGGAAACGCCACGAAGAAGGGATTTGAGGGCTTGGACTGGGAGTCGGGAACTTAAGACTTCTTTCCATCACTCACTGCTCGTGAAGAAAAGGAGTCCGTAATCTTTTGGACCTGACATTTATTTCAAAAATTTCGTATTCAGGATCAGTACGGAAAAAATAAGTCACGCTATGAAAAAGCAATCCAACGACAGAAGTGAAGAATCCATCCACCCGAGAGAATGTTTCAACAGTTTCAAATTAGACAATTCCAGAATGTTATTTTCTCTTATGATTAAAATTCCATACACGGAAACAATGAGGTGACATATTTCACGTTGCCACACGATTTTTAATTAGTCAAGGTGCCCTATGCCGAGCCCTGTCAATGTCATCAATGGAAATTTTCTCGGCAAAATCCCTTTCGCAGGCACATTTTAAATGAATTCTGTCAAGAGTACGGTGAAAAGGTTTCTCAACTTTTCTGCGCCCACTAAAAATACGTGCCACAAAACCCAGCGTATTAATAATATGTCCTCAAACTTTCCTCCGACCAGAGTTCAAACAAAATCTGTGCAAACCTTTCATTCTAACATTTTATGGCTTATTTAATTGTGGTTTTTAGCCAGCTTGTTACCTCAGCTTAATAGGAATATATAATAGTCCTTTTGAATACATTATAATGTTTCATTTCTATCCAAAAACAGTTTTACATGCTTCATGGTCGATTTCCAAGCGTTCATCTAAGAATAATGCATAAGAAGTATGGGGTCAAAACAAACCGAGCCAAGAGAGCACCAGCGGAATGGCAGGTAAAGATAGAGTTGGTAATTGGAGAGGACTAGAACAAGGTTTTATAAAACTGCAACGTTGTGGAACATCGAGTTTTCTGAGATGCAATGAGCCGAATTATGGTTATCAACTTGAAAATGCAAGTGCTTTGAATTGAAATTGCATATTTTGTTGCTAAAATGCAACACGATGCCACACTTGGGTTCAAAGAAGCAAATAAAATTGAAATCGCACGAAAAAAGGCACACCCTTCCCGGCATCTCAAATGGTGGCAGCGGGCCAACGTTAAACATCACTGCTTAAGATTATTTTTTTATTAACTCGAGCTGCAGATAAAAAAAAGGTAACTGATGAATTATCGAGTAGCCACATGAAGAAAAACGTAAAATGAAGAAGGCTCACCACACGAAAGAGAAGAAATAAGGGGGAAGGGGACTCGAAGCTGCACAGAGAATTGATTCGGCTAACTAAAGGAGGAACCAAGAGGAGAGACAGTAGAAGAGAGGCCTGCGGAGAATAACCAATGAAGATGGCAAAATACAGAGTGCGGAGTCCATCGTTGGTCTCTGGATTCAGGACTCGTAACGATGAGCAGTACCAATAGGGCGGGGCAAGAGGGAGCCCGGCCCCCAACAGATATTCGGTGCTGACCATCATTTTATGCAAATTATGATTTCTTTTGTAAGCTTATTCCTTTAAACAAGAATATTTCCTTAAGAGAAATAATATACCTGATAAAAGAAGGAGGGATATGTGTAAGTTAATACTTCATGGGGAAGCTTCGTTAGTTCTTAGTTCCATTCTAGGTTTTAACCGTACGGTGCTAGTGGCACGGACTTCGATGCCGTGGAATGTGACACCTTTCAAAGACTTGGCTATGATTTTCTACGAAATTAATGATAAAATATAGGCACATACATTCCATCTTCACAAATGTAATTTATTCGCGGCTTATGAAAAAGTATAACTTGCACCCAAATGATGTTTTTGAGGGGGCATATTTGGAAAGATAAGTAAATGGTAAGTGAAGAATGAAAATAAGGGATTGAATTCATACAAAATGGAAAATGCCATTTAAATAACATTTTCCTGCAAAAGGTAAATTTTGAAGGCTCAAATGCATTGGCCCATTGGTAACAGAAAACTGTGAATGAGACGTGTTTGTTGCGCGTTGGATTCCTCCGAGGCCGTTCACTCTCAAACAACAGGACGCTGCTCGCGTGCTGGCTGAACATCTCGTAAAAATCAATGTGAAATGTGTTCCTCATCCTCCCTATAGTCAGATTTGTGAATTTTTCCTGTTCTACAATGTTAAGAAACACTTCCGTCGAAAAGTAACACAGGCCGTAGGAAAACTGAACATGTTTCAACTTGCAACGACTGCCACTTACGCAATACTGGAATAAAACCAATTAAATTTGTACCATGTATACCTACATTATACATTAAGCTACAATATAAATCATAAAATTAAATTTGAGCACAAAAACATAATGCGAATAAAATTTTATAGCCGCTCTTTATTGCACAGCCCTCGTAGTTTGATTCTACTGTCTTTAATCTTGTAGCAACTTACAATAAATATTTCGTTGGCAAGTCTATGATATATGTCTGAGCTTTTATCACTTATTTAAGCTCAGCGTAAAATTAGCAACTGCACTTCCTACCGGTATTGTGGAACCACTCGGGTGGTCAATAATTCTTTCGAGTATTTTCAAAACGAGGAATCGGAGTAATGCGGACCACTCCCTCTCTCTCTCTCTCTCCTTTCATTTCGATAATAAAACTCGGGAAAGGCTGAGAGCACAAGAGAAATAATCACGAGCGTACGCTTCCCGTCGGCTCTCACAAAGCGCCGAACAAAGGAGGAGACGGAGGCGGAATGGAGGTAAAGGCAGAGGCAGACACACACACAGACGGGACGGGGGCTAAATTAGCACCCACCCCCTCCCACCCCCAGCCTCACCGGGAGCCATCCGAGGGAGAGATTACTCGTGACCGTTTCCACGGGAGTCCAAACAAGCGGAACGACCACCACCGCCGCCGCCGCGGGGCGGAGAG
>LYUA01000136.1:600419-610864 GCA_002093875.1 Calopteryx splendens
GACATTGCGCATTCCGAAACCCTTTCACTCCGCCATATTCCCATTTTTCACTCCATGCGCTTTCCCTTTACTCTCTGTCACATCCATCCCGGAGTTCCCAAGGAAACGAGCCTCCTACGCACGCCCTCCCTCATTCTGGAAAACACATTCTACCGCGACTAATTTAAGGGATTTCCGAATTTGGGAAAAATTCAACGTATATCATAACTTACGTGCCTCGCACTTAAAAATATTTTTAAAAAGATGTAATCCTCCCCTCGACTCTGCCTACTACCCTTACCATATTTAATCCTATATTTCGTCGGGTGGCCTTTATTTCCATTACATTTGAAACACGGTCACAAGATAATACAAACCAATTTTTTTGGGTTCGGTCGAAAGACTCGAAGACAAGGTAAAAACGTGGGCGAGCTGAAACGTATGACTACTGAAAGCTATTTCGTTCGACGAATTTTTATGTGCGAGCGACTATTGTAGACGTTCGGTGTTAGTCCTAAAAAAAAAAGCCATGTTAAATGGGCGTCCAGACAAACCTGTAAACCATGAATGAATTTAAGCCAACTTCTCGAAACTGGCTGCTAAAATGTAATGAGCCAAATGTCGGCAACAAGGAAAATCTATCATTTAAAATGCTCTAAAAGGAAGCCATTTGAAACATAGATGTGTACTAAAGATCATATAGGGTCTTACAATCAACAGATAAGGAAAATGCTCAGATCTACAAGAAATTTACTCGTCCACTAAAAGCATTCAAAAGTGTAATAAAGCATAGATTCATTAGCATCTGCTTAAGCGGCAAAACCGAACCTCATCACCGACAATCGTTTTTATTTAGTCTTTTCTTATGAATGGAGAGGATATACTATTATCTACATCATCAAACGATGCCCAAGCTTAAGTCGTTTCGTGGTTTTAAGTATTTCTGGGGCATTTATCGATGTTTCGACCGCAGTATTTAAAATAACGATTTTTTCACTCTTGGCATCGCCTCACAAATGAATTCAACTGTCTCTTTTGGTTTGCAGCTATTACTATAATAGCTAGCTTATTTTAACAAAGGAATCACATTGTTGCGTGTTATTAAGAAGTTTCCATTTTGGCGATTCTCACGAATCCATATTCCTCTTGTGGTTCTCTGGCATTTTTTTAAACAATATTTGAAATATACTTTCATAATGTGAAAATATTTCGTAGCATTTAGGTGCGAGAAGAAAGTCGTTTCTTGGAGGAACTTCATCATGCTTTTTATTGGTGAAGTTTCAAACTTTCCCTTCTAAAAAGGAGAAAAGGAATTAATTTATCGTGTTTAACTTTCATATATTTGCTGGAGGACGAGCATGGTATCTATTTTTTCGTTATGTTCCCCCTAAGTCCAAAACATATCGACGTAATGAACAACTCACATTCGTTACCCTTAGGTTTACTAATGCCACCTCGCATCTTCTTTTTATGGTGAATGTGCCGATCAATCCTAACCCAGTAAAGTCTTTTGAACTCTCACGTGTCTACCAAACACTAATGTCCAAATTGTTACTTGGACTCTTTAAGCATGAGCATTTTACTCTCCTAATTGTCACAAATTCTCTTTCTTATTTAAATTCTGTAATTATCACTCGAAATTTGTTTCTACTATCCACCTGCTTTCAACCCCTCAAACGTCATCTAAAACAGATTAAAGCTAAAAAAAAATATACTATTAAATACACTTTGGCGTAATTTGAATGTATTTATTTTGCGCATGTTGCGAAAATAAGGTGGAGGCAAATTGATGGACCGATTAACGCTTCTCCAATCCATTAAAGAGGAAAATCACTTTGATTTCTTACATACGTCATACTTTAAATAACTGGTAAATGATATTTTCAAATAATTTTACGCACACATTACAGGATTATAGTGGTTGCTTCCATTTAACTTGAAGGGCCACGAGAATTCATGACCTGAAAAAGAATTTATAATTTTACACCAGGGGAAGTGGCCTATAACGTTGAGAGTGGGTGCCTTTTAGAGCAGCGTGATTCATTCAATGAGACGTCATTGCGGTGGGTTAGGTACCACGTAAATTCACCAATGCGCCAAAAGAGCACGTCATCATTTTACTCTCCGCCACTAATCTTCGTTCCCCTACCCGGTCGGCTTCATCCCCTCCTCCCCCGACGCCCCCCCCCTTCCCAGCCCTCTCCCCTCACTCCCTCCTCACACACCCCCCTCTCCTCTCCTTTCCTGCCGACCGAATAATCCCATCCCCAGAAAACCTCAATCTCTCACTCGCCGTCCACGCTCCCACTTAAATTAATTCTCATCGATCTGTAGTTCATGTGCACGCCATTCCGGTGAAACTACCGCTCTCACCCATTGCTCGAATAAATTTGACACCCTTTTAAAATTATTTCTTTCTCCCCTCCCGACCTCTTTGTCAGGTACGCGACATTCCCTTTTCTATTTCAATTTCAAAAACTCTGCGTGATTGAACCGCCCGGGATGATAGTCCCAGTACAATACTTAATTAGCCATACTTTTCTGCAATGTCGAGTTCGTTAAAGAGGAAATTACTATTTCAATGCATAATATGCCCATTAATTCTCAAGTATGGTAGAGATAAACCGTATTGACAATCGCCTCAGGCCTCAGCACAAGTTTCTGCAGTAATTAATCCGAAACGTTAAACCTTGATTAGGGATAAAATTTGAGATCTATTTGGAGGCTGTCTACTAACAATAGTAACCAGCCTTGAAACACTAAGGTAGATACAATTTAGTGCACATAGTGTGCAGCGTGGAGACAAGATTTTGAGATTTCTTGAAAAGTCTTACACAATTTTTATGTATTTTATTCACTTAAGCACAACAAAACCGCCTTTTATATCCTACACAACATTGTACCGCAGCTATAAACAAGATTTAGAGAGGACGGTTCAAGTTTAATTATATTCTATAACTAGGAATTAAATTAAAGAACGTCTTACTTCTGACGTCAGCACATTGCTTTACTTTCCATTTGAAAAAGGATTTCGCGCCCAGGGAAGTAGATTGAAAGCTAACGATGATGTCTTTGTTTCGCGAAGGAAGAGATTTTATCACTTATGAGTTATATGTTGTAGAAAAGGAACGAGCCGTTGATATAAATCGCCATTCTGTTCTTTATTTCTTTTGAACAGCATTTACAACGAAAATACAGCGTACGATGCCTGAATACGCGGAATGTGAATTTACCTGGACTTCTTTCACATGCATAAAGTACCACGAGTACGATTGTGGAAGAGCAGAATAATTTATCATACACTTTTAAAGATTTTTTGCAAGCATTATCTTTAGAGCAATTAGTATTTAGTACCACATCTAATTTCCTGCTATGATTGATGCAGAAGCGTACGACTCCAAGTTTCGATTTCATTTGCCAATTTGGTTTAGGTGATATAATTAAAGAATCACAGTGGTTTACTGCAGAAACCATCGAAATTTAAATATACCGTGTTGAACTCACTATTTCTCAATGAATTATTTCAATATTTTTGCTTACGACCAATTTCAGATCAAGCTTGTTTCATACTTTTTTAAGTGGTAAGTCAAAAGAATTCCAAACCGTTAACGATAATATCCTAAATGGGATTATTAAAGCATGCTCATTTGCCTTTCGACAAGTTTTGACATCCAAATAATAAAAGGTTCATTTCAAATAGCTCAATAGCGTAGCGCTTGAAATGGGTGGAATGCGAAAGGATTTAGTCGGTTGTAAGAGTTTTATAAGAATGATTATGGAATGAAGACAAAAAAAGTATATATAAAGAGGGGAATAACGACTTAAAAAACAGAGGTTATGATAATTAGGAAAACCAAGTATTATTTTTAAAATAAAAAATATTATCTACCCTTTTTGATTTCCTCCTATTTTTTAAGAGGATCCTCATTTCCACTCAGCTAAATGTTTGACGTTCCTTCTTTCGTTATGTTTTCCACTTTCCATTTCCATTTTCTGAAAATATATACTTTACATCTCTCCATTTGGTACAGAATTTTGCTTCATTTATTATTTATAAATATCACATTGTCGGTTAACAATATGATCTCATTAAAATCCCAACTCTTTCCACTATTTTTTTTCTATTTGATCACCAGCACTTACTTATCAGAGCCGTAAAAAATTAAAGCTCCGGACGGGAAACGAGATAATTACCTTTTCTCCCCACTTCCCCATACTTGGGTGCTCCCAGCCAGCCTACACTCGATCGGCTTCAGAATAATACGTTTTACAAAACATGTTTCCCGTCCGCAGGCCCTGAGACTCAAACCGGACGAGAAAGAGAGCGGAAGGGAATCTCTGATAAGGGGCGGCGAATCAGGAGTCGGAAGGGGGAGCCTGTGAAAAAATCAGTCTCTGAAAAGCTTACGGGAGAGCGACAGTTCCGCAAGAGTTCCTCCGGTGGAGAAGTGGGCCGATAGCCCACTGGCGCGCAAACCGATTCTCCGCAACATACCCATTCATGTGAAGTTTCCTTCATTCATTGGCTACGAGGAGCTAGCTGCTTAGAGACGAGCAGATTGCAGGACAAGGGAGGGCAATGGCTGGTAAATTTCCCTTCCGTGTGTCCGCATTTCCGGTCAGAAACGTTTATAATCTGAGTGCGGGATAAATGCAATCAAACCGGCTGGAATTTTCATAATTAGATTACTATACAAGATGAAGACAAAGAACCACTAGTGATGTGCTTCAAAATGATAGCTGAAACAATAAAACTATCGTGGACTGTAAATGGAAATCGGCGTTTGCGCCTACCATATGGCAGAATTGTTCAAGAGAAAACAAATTAGAGGAGAGAATGATGATTAAATTACATTTTTTATTTACTAGATTAAGACTGAGCTGGACCAATAAGATCCAAACAACTATTAGGAGTCAATCACAGCAGTCAACCGGAAGAATCGGTTTGGTAGGTGAGGGTAGAGCTCACCCAATCAATACTAAGCCTTGTACGGCATGTGAAATTCCTACATAAGGGTAGGGTGGCCAGTTCATTTCCCTGTACCACCTGTGATTTACCAGGATAACCTGGCACCCGAAAAATAGTCCAAAGCTTATTGGAAGCCTAGGGTGCCCAGAGGCGTCACCCGGAATCGAACTCGGGTCCTCCGTTTGGCAACTCAACGCTCTACCCACTGTGCTACCGCGCCCCGAAGGAGTCAGATAAATTATTCGAAAAATATGTTTGATCGTTCTTACGTACACTTCCTTAAATATCACTTCATCATAATTCATTTTAAGTTCCTTTTTCATTTACTTGTCTACGAATGAACCCATACCATCATGTAAACAACTTTAAATCTACACCCCAGTGCATATATACCGCCATAAGCGAGTACCTACAAAAGTACTTAAGAAGCAGAAGCACAACTGCTTTAATCCTGTTCTTTTTTTCACAGCAAATTGCCACACTAAACCGCAATAAAGGTTGCTGTTACAATAACTATTATTAAAACAAATAAAAACTTTATAGAGAATTAATTAAATAAATTAATTCTTTCCTAATTTTCTCTAGGATGAAATCAGAACTTCTCTCTCTATGAAAGCTACAAAAGAGGTGAAGTTATCTCTAAAATGAAAGAGGGAATTAATAATCCGCTTGTGTGAATTTTTAGTTCTGGAGGATATCCGAAATTGTAAAATTTAATAGCCAGACGAAATTATTAACTAATCCGAGACAGTTAAACTTTTGTAAAATATACATAAAATATGATTGCGATATGGCCCAATCAAACAATATATCTATGATGCACATGAGTGCAGAAGCTGTCGTTATTTGGACATTCTTATCACTAAAAGTTAAAAATTAAAATAAGACACTTATTAGAAATCAAAATTGGCCGGCTGACGCTTCTACTGCGTGTCGATGAGATCGCCATAAGACTTCCCTTATCACCAGATATCACCGGGGCAAAACCATCAGAATAACCAGTGCGCCCTTTCCCCGGGCGAAATTCACGCCCACTGCCTTTGGGCCTACTGGAGGGTACATTATCTAATGGACTAATTATTTCCCTTGGTTAAATAAGTTTTGCGGCTTGCGGCGGAATATTTTGATTTTTTTACTACGAATTCACGAGTAAGCTGCTTTTCGTTTGTCGAATTGCTGACAACGTACATAATTTTATTCTTAACTTAAGGATTTTTACGTCATATTAATAATGAGTTCTCTATATTTGCGTCCCTAAAACCAATAATGTCAGTGCCCATGTTTCCATGTCAATATTTACATATATTCTAATTGGAGGCTTCTCTACCTGGTTTCTATCCTAATTGTACCTGTATTACAAGTAAACTCTTCCATTAAAACATTTTTATATCAATTTTATCCTAGCTCCCTTAAATATGCCAATATTTGATTTTCTAAACATACAAAGGTTCCTTGGTTTGGAGGTTCTATAGGTACCCCTTGCACCATGGCGTTAAACAAAGCCAAAGAAAGAGGGACATATTTTAATGAATACGGAAAATTCCGTACTTAAAGGGGATGCATTAGGGAACTCGCTGTGACCTCTCCACCACGCACCATTCCCTTCTCTCCTCAAACAGTTTAAAAAATGGGGTTTCACCCTTAACTAATTCAGGGCTCAATTTATTCACCCTTTTCCCTGGATCCGTGGTCTCGCCCTTGAGGCAATTTTACATTTCTCCGCATTTTTTTTCGGAGCTCCCTTTTGAAAATCAAGCAAGAGGCAAAGAAGCCATTCGCACAGGAGTCGTTCCGGAGGTTGCAAGTCATCACGCAAACATATATTCCTACCTTTGATGGCTCAAGTTTTATGCCTCGAATAATAGGATAGAGGGAGGGTGCCTTTGTACCATTTCGAAAACATCCTCTTCATCCAGAATGTTTTGGGGTGGGGACGAGGGCAAGGGGAAGAAAAACCGATGGATGGAGAACAACATTGAATCTATGACTAATAAACGTAACAAGCGGGATCTCTTGGAATCCGTAAGAAGATTTATCTTCCCACCATGGACACCAAATCAAGTGTTATTATAGACCTATCTTTTTTCAAAATTGGGCTATTTTCTCTTTCAGTCTTCAACGTACTCACTAACGACTTTCTATTTCCGTTGAGCATTATTTCACTGCAGGGGGATAGGATAAATTGAAATTAAGATTAGACAGATGTTAAATTCCTCAAACATGAATCTAATTCATATTTTAATCTCAAATATTTTCAATAAGGTTCTCTTTCTTTGTCGTCTCACTAATAGAAAATTTATTTAATGTTGGTATATAAAATCATTCCGACTTAAATGTTTGAATGATGTTGCTATTCAGATATAAATGAAGATAACTTAAGATTTAACGATCATATTTGATCAATTAAAAAAAAATATTATAAAAAGTAATTTGAGTTTGCTATGAGAGCGTAAATGGGTTTTACTTCTCACCGAAATAAAGTAAAAAAAATCGTAGCAGTTAAAGTGAACTTTACATTAATTGGAAGGATCAAGCAATGAATAAATTGCTAATACCTAAGTATGCCATGGATACGGGGTTACTAGGCTACGTGGGTCACATTAATAGACTATAGTTGTAACTTTATGATCACGAACCTATGTGGGTAAATTACTGTAGCCAAGTAAAAATCGATGAGTAGTGCACCTATTCTTTTGTTGCCCTTTGTATAGGAATCTCTGCTAATTAAATTTACATTTTCTGATTGAAATTTAGAACCAGTGTTGATTATGCAATGCGTGCTGAAAATCATTATTATTATTGGGGACGAATGAGGAAAATGTATGACAATAGAGTTATTTATGACAAAGGGGAGTAGTTATATTTTGAGAGGAGATTCGTCTTCAGAGATGAAATTGAAGCGTTTACTCAAGCGAGGAGCAAAATACTGGCAATAGAACGGTGAATATAATGGCGACAGTAAGTAAAACACAGGGATTTTGGGAAAAAGAAAGATACAGGTGGATGGAGGGAGAGGCGGTTGATGTGGTCGGCACGACCACCACGCACATCAAAATATTGATACAGATGATTAAACTCTAGTACTACGCGAGATTCACTGCGATTGGAGAAACGACCTCTACGTTTTTTATCCCATGCATTAAATTAAAAACGCATAGGTAGGTATTTTAAATATTGACACATATAGGTCTTTTATTCTGCTTATTGTTATTTTAATGGAGTATGTATTTTTATCCATGAAAATAACTTAATTGATAGCAGAGGATAACTTATTGTGTCCTTGTTAACTAAACTGTATCATTATCCTATTATCAAATTTACGAGGATCACTTTGTTTAACCTCCTTATTCGGAGGCAGCGAATTTACTAAAATCGTAAAATATTACCAAAAGAGAACATTTTACCGTACGACTGACAATTAAAGTTAATGGGTAACTGCTATTTTAGGCGCTACATTATGTTGGCTTGATTTTTTTATCTGGTTTGTTAATTCTTAATATTGCATCATCAGAACAAAATTAAATTATGAAAATCGTGAAATCTCAGAAATACTACACTTTAAATATTTGCACCCAATAATAATTTTCTGGAACAAATAAAATGGCATTGCATATATTAGATTTGCGTTAATGGGTAGTAATAAAATAATTTTATAGGAATTTGGTAAATGCTCAATAAATTGTAGTTGAATATTGTTAGGCGAAATTGGTAAATATTTAAAGGGATGGGAAGGCCTTGGAACTGGGCGGTGCCGATTAAGTGAGCGGGTGAGCAGATTAAGCCAGTTAGATTCATAGATGACCAAGCAATATTTATCCAGACAGCCAAGGAATTGTATTATTTAGTATTGTACATTCCAGAGTCGATTCATGTTGCATAGAATGAATATCAATCACGAGAAAATATATGTAATGTGGTTATCAAGAAGTATGAACACTAAGCTACGCTTTAGAGTAAGAGTGAATAAGTAAGAGTACCAAGGTAAAACGCTAAGTAAAGATTTGTATTAATATTAGATAATAAACAAGTGTGGGTGACCGCTGCTGCATGTTTCGGGGACTTGGTGTTTGATACAAGAGAAAGGTCGTACATTATAGGCTTTAGGTATGGAAGGATGAAAAAAAGTGGGGAAAATAATTTGGACAGAGATGAGCATTGGAGTTCTACAGTTTGCGATGAAGAGAGAAAGTTATTGGTCGAAACTCAAAGAAGAGAAGAAAGCCAGTGGACAGGGGTATATTGAGCATTGGAGGTGATAGAAAGAGTGTGATGGAAAATATTATGCTGGGAAAGCAGCGAAGGAGAGGGAAGAGAATTCGCTTTCCTCGATCAAATTTGTTTGGTCGCTCAGACCAAATATAATGCCAAGTGAGCAACACGACAATAAGTTAAAAAACCCAAGAGAGTCTAATTAAGAAATACGAGCCGAGACGTACACACGTTCCAGATATTTATGATCCCTGATCCACTGCAACACTTCAACTGACCACTGGCGTGGTCCACTGATCGCTTCGCTCCTACAGCTTGCGCTCAGCGAAAGAACGAAAGGAGGGAGACGTAGAATCAATTAATTTTGACGCCCCTAGATGGGCGGCTGGCAAAGTGTGGACTTCCGGGACACGTGTGCGTTTGGGGTGGAGGGAGGGGAGCGGAGAGGAGGAGGACCCTGGTAAGAAGGCTAATGGAAACATTTAGGACGGAAAATTTAGAATGCTGACGAGTATAATCGGAAGAAGCACGGATGTAGGAAGCCAGGGGAAAACTGACGAGTTAAGGAGAGAGAAAGGAGAATGGTGAGAAAAGAGTTTACGGCAGAATAAATTAGCTCCTGGGAAGGGAAAAGAATTTATACGGCGCTAAATATGGTGGTAATAATATCGGATTGGGTACTGAAAGACATGAAATTATATAAGATAGTTCCTAGATATAAAAATAAGAAATTTTTAATACAGCTCGCAAGTAAATACAAAGAAAAAAATCTTAGGGGGGACAAAATACCTTAAAATAATATTTGCCGTTGGTTAAAAGCTCACTCTGTCACACATTTTCCTATAAAAATATTAAAACTTATTTCAATAAAATACTCGGTTGGTAAATTACCATTAAAATTACCAATATCAAGTAATGAAGCTACATTAAAATTTCCTAATAAACTTGAAATATATATCGAACCGTTTAAACATACACGCTCTATTCGGCAATGATTCGTAAGTAAATCACACTGCATCCATTAAACGGCTGAATAATGTGTACATTGAACAAAACTACTATTTACCCCGGACTGGTTGTCGTAGCAGCGGATATTCCGATATAGCACAGGGAGTGAGTGAGCATTAAATGATAAGCCAAGTTCCGACGACGATTACTCTCTATTAAATGATCATTCTTTAAAATTCGCTTTGATAACATGACGCAAATTCATTTCAATATCGATTTTCCGATAACCACTTGATCCAAGGCTGGAAGATTGATGAGATTCTTAGTTTTTGTAGAGAGA
>LYUA01000136.1:957426-968995 GCA_002093875.1 Calopteryx splendens
CCGGGCCCTCCGGTTAGTAGCTCAGCGCTCAACCCACTGGACTACCGCACCCCATAATATCCATATAAATACAAACAAAATATAATCAGAGGCCGATTAGCTCTTGTGCACGGAACGCCCGGATGGTACTTATGGAATTACACGGATGCCTACGCCAGCATCTTAATGACGCAGCGCGACATTTCTGAAACCGTTGCCAATACTCCGCCACAACATTCCTCCGTGATTTCAACCTCGGACGCCCCTTTTCGATCGCTACAGTACTACCCGAACATCTGTCAAAGGGTATTGCTAATAAATTCCGAAGATTAAGGCGAATTTGTGCGAAATTTAAACAAAAAAAAAGAGAAGTAAAGGTGCAGTTTTTCACAAAATTTTTATTTTACTAAGAATCACATCGAAATCTAGGTCATAGTAAAATAAAAATTATTCAAAAAATTGAAACTTCAATTCTCTTTTAAAGGGTATTACCTTCTTTTTTTACTAATTAACATGCATAAAATAGCAACGAAAGTATATGGATGTATAATCTGTATTTTTTCCAGAGATAACCATGATTACACACTACAGATACATCTCCCAATCATGCGGCAAGTCACCAAAGGGTCATATTTTCAATTTTTTACCCACCTAGGGTGATGCTGGGGGTGTCTAGAGGCGTCATCCGGAATCGAACCCGGGCCCTCCGGTCTACCCACTTGACTAACGTGCCCCCACGGCAGATAGTATCAGAAAATCATGTATCAGGGGAATATGTGATTTCAACATGAGAATAATAAAGTTATTACGTTAATATTTAATTTTTTTACGAGTTGGAATGGTGTTTCCTGTCATTCTCTACGCCATCCACACTTATTTTTTTATTCGTGGGGTTGCACAATTTATAACGGTAATATTATTGAAAACGATATGGGATCAAAATAGCTGCCAAAGAAAGCACACAGGAAACAATATTTTATTCTCAGCAGCCTAGTTTGCAACCTTAATTCAATCTGAAACTCTTTTTTTTTCATTACAACCCCCTCTTGTGCCTCGCCTCGCATGCGCACAGCAGTATCTCTGCTATGCTTGGATACTGTTGTGAAATGAAAGAAAAATTTATAATTTGTAAAATATATTTCCATCGCTTGGATGGCAAAATCTCACCCTTTTTGTCTCCAACATTTGAGTGACTTATAATGTTGCTGGTGAATAATCAACCCGGCCACACACCCAAGCGGTGCAGCATGGCAGGGTACACACACCATGCAGAATGTAGAGCGTTGAGTGAATGGGTGGGGGAATGAGGAGCAAGTGTCGAGGGGAGGGAGGGGGGGGGCGTCTCGGAAATGGTAGACTCGAATGGTGCCACGCCCCCCTCCCACTCGGCCGACTGCGAGAGAGGGGAAGGCAGGGGGGAGGTGGAGGGAAAGGGGTTGCGCTATAATTTCGCGCTTTCTCGGATGATGAACACTGTGGTGCATGCATTTTAGTCTTCTATGGTTTTATAAATTAATAAATTAGATTGATTTTCATGAGAATTCCCGGAAATGATCGCTTGTGCTTAAAAAAATATAATTCTTTGAATGACGAATTTGTTATTTATTGTTTCCTTTGGAATAATAAATGTTTAAGATGTGTTTGTTAAGAGGGGCATTAAATAGTGGAGAGAAAGTCCAGCTTTCCGATGAAATGACTTATGAAAAATAAGAACGAGTTTTAAAATGTTCAGTATGGATTAGGGTGTAAAGAATAACTTTTAATTTAATAATATGTCTGTACTGTAACATTCAAGCTCATATTAGCTTTACTAATACGGTATTATATGCTTTATTCATTTTCAGCTGTTAAATTTAATTTAGAAATAGCTTTGACATCACTTTAAAAACAACTAGAGACATGATAGTTCTCTGATATTGTAATTGGAAAGAAAAGCAAATGAGGGTCAAGGAATTATTACGAGAGACAGGCGGTAGAGGACGTCAGCGCAAAGAACAATGGAGGAATGAAAATGCAACATTGAAGAGTTTCTACGGACCAATCTTCAGTTAGATTAACCATAGGACGATGAGGGTGGGCTCGGGAAAGTGAGACCAATGATAGAAGGGCAACGGAAGGGATGGGAGAGGAAAAATGGGAAAGGAATGATTGAAGAAACGATCAAACGAAAGGATATTCGCGCGGGCGGAGACGGGAGTGGGAAACGAAAAGAAATGTCAGAGGGCAGAGAGTTACGAAGCGAATTCCTGGTTTATTTTTTTGTTTTCTTTTTGGATGCTGGAACCGTCCATGGCGACAAATCTAGGCGTGAAAAAAATGAGGAGAGGATCTCCACGGCAGCGGAGAAATACAAGCGAAGTGGGTCTCCCTTTCCTCGTCCAGCCCCAAGGCGAACAACTCTCTCCCCTCTGTTTAGAATCTAATCCAAACTCCCACGATGATCTAAACTTTAGATCATCTTGGGAGTTTGGATTTGCGCGCGCGTGTGTGTGTGTGTGTCTCAGGCATTCCTAAGGGTCTCGACACGTGTGGGAACTCCCGCGACGCCTTAAGGACGCTACGTTCGAATTAAAAACTTTTCCACTACTTTTTTCTCGCAAGAAGCAATGCCTAGTTAATTGAGTAAATTTCCTAATTTAAAAGGTCGCAACTAATCCCGGTATTACCCGTCCATACATTTTCTCACTACGAAATATTCGACGAGACTCTTTTATCGGCTCACATTAGAGAGGAAATTCCTTGAATAATTTACCTGATGGTACGGATTTTAGCAGGCACAATTGTTGCCAGGCAATTGAACAAATGTGAGCTTCAGCATTTGATATCCCATTAATGAACCTCTCCACCAGGTAGCTAATCTATCCTTCAAACGTTTTTCTTTACACGGACGTTTCATATCGGATTGCAAATACCTAAAACCGAGAATTGTTAATTTTTTTCATGAAATCGGTAGTTTTATAGATCCTTAAATGTTGTCTTACATGTAGCCCATTTATCAAGTTTCATATTTGCTATCAGTTAAATATTTGGGATCTCTACTTATCTATATTACAGATATATAATAATTAAGATAAACAAAAAAAAAACACTTTGTATTCAACATAAGAAAGAACTCGGTGCACAGAAAAATGCGTGTGCGAGGATGATGTTTGCTGTACTTTGAATGCTTGTCGCATAATATGTATTTTTTGTCGTTTCTGTAATTTGTATTAATTATGTTTTACGGTTAAGAAAATCCTGCCTAATTTCTATATCGGTTTTACTCTGACATTTTTAGGTGCTGGCCAAAATACTGATCATGTGATTTTCCATATCGACTCTGTGGTTAACTACTTATATCTCAATTCTGTGAACTCACTCTGGGAACATGACAACGGAGAAAAGGGTACGCATATAAATTAATTTAGCATTATGTATTTCCCACAGCTGAGTCATCAAAGGATGTATACATCTAGAACTAAATTTTGATGAATGATATACAAATTATAGTACAATAATCACTATTCAAAATATCAAGCACAGACTAATGCTTTGGTTATTTATTTTGATTAATTTAGACTTATTTCTCATTATTTTTTAATGCATATCGATCGCATCTTAGAAAAATGTGATGCCGTTTCTTTACATCAAGCCTGATATCAACTATTAGATATAAATGACTAATTGATGAATTAAATAGGTAGCAATTTCTACTAATTTTCTGTCCCATTTGATGGTTATTTACATATTTATGTCCGCAAACAGGCATAAAAAAGCACAGACTCCATAACACGAATATCATTAGTATTTCTGAAACGATGTTATTCTCTCCATTCCAAAGCTGGCAGTATGAAAAAATCAATGCCAGTCTATCTAAACCCCACGAGGAAAATTAATACTTAGCAGAAATATTCCTCTTATTCTTGGTAAGACAAAATTGACAGGTTCTCATTACAACTTAAATAATCTACTTCTCATCACATTTTCCTATCTATATCGTCATACTTGACGACTTTTTTTCATCAATCACCAAATCTTATTTAATTCACATAATTATTTTAAACGCAGTCCATTACTTAATTATTTTATGTGTTATAATGGTGATTTCGCGAATTTTCCATCTAAAATATAATTTTAGAAGGTTGCAAAAGAATTAATTGAATTAATATCGAACGTTCATGCTTAGTAATGAATTAAATCCATGCCATAAGAGAAAATAAAATTTTTTTAAGAGAATAACCAATTTTTCTATTGAAGTTAAATAAACATTTTGCATACCGACAACAAATTCCTAACTAAGGTGATTGGAAACTACAACGTAATCAAATTTTCAATCCTCAATTGTTGAATGTCTCAGCAGCACTTATTTTAGGTGCATAACTACCGACTAATTAAGAGTGCGTTAATATTCCGCGAGTGTTAAGAGGAGCTAGCTTATTTTTTATAAAAGAATTCCCGATTTAATTCACAGAATATAGTCAAGACTTAAACCTGTGGTTTGTGGTAATTATACACCCCATACGTTATCAATACCAATACTGCAAGTACTGGTTTATTTTTATTTTACTTTTTCCAATCTGCACGGCTAAATATATTTTAAAATCATCATTTGAAGTTATGATATTATTATCATCTCGAGTCTTACACGATGAATATTCCTTTCTTGGCAAACACAAGCCTATTTCATAATTATTGCAACTTAAATTAAGAAAAAGCTTGTCTAGGTATTTGAAAGCCTGTAATTCTTTTCTGTGAGAGATCAAAGGAAAAGTTTCGAGGAATTTACTGCGCAGAATTTTGAAGAAGTAGAGCATTGTGAATCACTCGAAAAAGGGAACCGAAAATCCGAAATTAAATCACTCAGCTCTCTGCGCTTACAACATGCGTTGAATATTCTGATTCGGAGTTGCTCATGCAAATGAAAATTTATATATTTAACATGAAAATGGGTTATTAATAATTAATATTACGATATTTCAAAATTCTTTATTGTCTTAAAAAGACAAACAATCTAATTTTTTCCACAATTTTATTTTTACTTAGGCAGTGTAAAAATGAAATCGTGGGAAAATCAATTTTGTTTGTCTTTAATGATGACCATCAAGTAACGGCTGACACCACCAACTATACCTTTATTGTCTTTAAAAATGTCCTCGCTATAATAGTTAATCGGAGAATATTTGCAATAAGTTATAATTTCAAAATGCATAAAAAATAAATTAGAGGTGATACAAGAACAGACCGATATTTTGGACAACATTGACTCGATTAGCAACAATCGCGTAACTGCACTCACCTGAATTTCATTTTCACTCGGAGTACGCCATTGCATTCTTCTCTCAAAATTTTTCAGTTATTACGGTCCCACAAGCTTTCCGCCTACGTCAGAGCACGTAATAACTACACGATCCGGTATTCTGCAAACTCCTAAAAACACAAAAAAAATGTCGCCGCCAATCTTCCTTCGTTCTTTTCCAGACACAACACGAACGGTAAGCATTCCATTCGAAATGGGTGTCATTTTCAACGTATTTTCCACCAAATATAGTAGATTACAGTTTGAATAATGGGTGCTCGTGAAGTACGATCTGGCATGGAAATTGCATTTTAAAAATCCAAAGCGATTTATTTCAACATTGGTTTCTAAAACCAGATAAACTAACTCAAATGGCAAACACAGGTAACTAAGTACGAATTAAACCAGGAAACACGCACATCAGATTGAATCAAAAATTGAGATATTGGAAAAAAACAAAAGAATTATGGCATGTTTTTTCGATAATTTACCTAAAGCGAGAGGTAATTTTCTGTTCTAGTTATCTCACGCGATAAAGCAATCAATCCATTGTGCGCCATGATTTTGTGAAAAAATGAATATATTCCACCATACGCGATAAATGCTTATGCGAGCGCAAACAAAGACAAGCCTGAAAATTTCAATCGATAATCGATCCATAAATGAAGTGATATTTCTGTTAGAAATATTCTTCTAAAGAGTGGACTCTGTGCACAAAATGGTGTACCTATTGCTTGCTTTGCCAAACACGCTCGACACCAAGGGCCGAGAAGCCACGGGCTCCAAGCGACACACCCTAAAAGTGTTTATTACACGTGCGAAAATCCCACGCGCATCTCATTTCTGAATCTCACTGAAAAATCTCATTTCGCATGCATTCAAACTTGCATTACACAAGTAATATCAATCAATATGCTAATGTAACAACGTTTCTCAATCTTATTTATAGCACTGCACTTCTCTCTACGCAGAGCAATCAACCGTTCCTTTTTTTTCGATTCCATTAATACTTTCTCCCATAGCAACAAAACAACTGAAAATTATTTAGGAAAAAAAAATTATCACAATCGGTCTTCACCCGAAAGAAGTGATAGTTTTAGCCTCAAGAATTTGGTTTATTAAGCTCGAATAATTATGACTATGACACAACTAGTTAAACGGGAGGTGATTTAAAAGCTAGTTAGTTTGAACCTTCTTTGAAAGTTTCGTACAATCAAGGTTGTTTAAGCTTGAAAATACTGAAAATCAAATGAGAGATTTCTGATTATATCCATGTGTTGTTCTAAAACTCTTCTCGTTGAATCCTAACTCGATGTTGGATGAAAATCAGAATGCTTCATCTTAACTGATTAAATGAAACTGGGCATGAATATCATGAAAACGGAAAAAACACCGCCAAGATGACAATAGAGTAAAATAGTCATTGAGAAATAACCGTCATAGCGCACTGCGTGTTACTAAACAAATTGATAAGCCGCGTGAAGTATTTCGGAAAGCGAAAGAATATTTCGAACGTAAGTAAATGTGATTCTGGTGGAGTCCAAAAATTGACTACGACCTTATCGCTGATCTCCTCTGTTTGGCCCTCTCTCTCTCTCGAATGACCACGGAAAGAAATTTACTATTCAGGAGAATTATGGGAAACACCCATGAAATGTTTAAACGTTTTTGAACCCGAGATATTCCCGTAAATAGGTAGTTTTAAAGTAGGCCACGGTCCCATAACCACTTCACGGCTCTCTCTCTCTCTCTCTGGTTTTTCTGGGAAATTTTCATTCGACTGGGAAATGATTAGGCTTTGAAATATAATAAAAAGACAAATAAAAGTATGCCATATTATATAGAATACATATGCCCGCCAAAGAACGCAATTGCATTTTTAATTATCACATGAATTGATTGGGTTTGCAGTCTGGTTTTTATCAATGGCTTTGTTACTGAAAACACTATCACAATGGAACTTAAAAGATAAAATTCATTTCCATGCAGCGATCTCAATTTTTTCAATTCATTGTTACAGAAATATACTAAGTATTTTTTTTACTTAAGATTACTCTAATTGTGTAATAGGTGTGTGATTAGTTGAGGTTCAATCTTATATTTCATTCAGGTGCCAACTATTATTTCACCTCATTAGGCCACATAAAAATGATTAATAAATAAAAATTCCTTTGATAATTTTAAGCCATTCTCTAATTTACTTAAAGCATTCTTGGCATTCACCCTTGGATGGAGAATTTCCAGGCGAACGCATCTTTTACTATGCAAAAGATTAAAATATTTTGAGCCAGAATAAAAGAATCTTGGCGGTGACATAAGTCTCAGAAATAAAATTTCAAAGAGCCAAAGTAACGCTCATGAATAGAAATTTAACTATATGTGAGCTATTATGGAAAAAGTCAAACTTGTGCACAGGGCTAGTAAATTAGAAGTGAGATTACTGCTATGCAACAAATTAATATAATTTTCAGGCAGCAAACAACAGAAGGATCTTGAAATTTAACAGGGTACAGAGGAAAACTGCCCGTTTCGTACAGAATAGTTATAAATAAATATAATCCATCACATTTTTATTGGATAGCCTTGGTTGGGAACTACTGGAAACATGACGATTGCATGTAACACTTAATCTGTTAGATATTAAAAAAATCAATCGAGTTTAATAGTGAAACCGAAGAAATAATTTTATCTCCTTAATAAATTGAAGCACGATCCCACAACGGGAAGTTGATATGGATTGAATGCCGAACAGAAATAGATAAAAGGCATTCTTTTCCCCTTCTCAGAACTGGTGAATATAACAAAAGGAAACAAGAACTTCAATCCCGAATGTGAAAAGATGTAGAATGCTATTAATAATAATAATCAATGCCTTAAATATCTGGTTACTTAACACCTCCTGCCACTCGCCCTCGCGGCAGCTTGCAGGGGAATGTGTGCAAACAGATGAACAGCTTGTATACCTTAAAAATATAGCACCCCTTCGATTGACAGACGTGCGTCGCGTGGAATCACATCCACCATGGTCGCACTTTACATACCGCACTCATTATTGCGAAAATGTCCACGGGAGACTTCGCCTTGCTAATTTTGACAGTTAAAACTTCACCTCGAATTCCAGTTACGTGTTCCATTTCTTGGAGCACTTAAAACGCGATTCATGTCACGGCGTTAGTGGAATCTCCACTCAATTATGAAATATTTACGAACGTGACCAGGGTTTCTCCCTCCGTTCCCCTACATCACCCCTTTTCTTGCCGTCAATGGCCCTCAAAAGACGGACGGAATTTCGCGGCGAACTCATCGCGTACGCTGGAATGACCGCCGTCACATCAACGCTCAATTTCAAACGCTTCACACCGCACTCGACCCCCGACCACGAACACCTTCAATGCTCACGGGATCGGAATCGATGGGGGGGCATTAATTCCGTGGGGGCACTCGATATGCACCCCAAGGGGGAGTGCCCCACCTACACCCCCATCGCTATTATTCCGGACCTTCNNNNCCCCCCGAGAACTCACATTCCACCGCTGCTTCGACCACCGAACTACCCGCTCCCCCATCGCCCATCCTCTCCCACGCTGCACCCTCCCGAGATCCGACTCCCGTAGCCCCACCCGCCGCCGACCCTCCCTCCCCGTGCGACCCCGCCTCAAACCGCCGACCGGCTCACTCACTCTCTCGGCCCCAGGGCCACGCCGTTATACTCGGCGCGAATGCGCCCCCCCCCCTCACACGGAATCCCACCTCTGGAAGGAGTCGACTCCGGGAAGGGAAGATTAAGTGGAGGAACTCGGCTTCTTAAGTAGCGAGATCACGGATAAATGATGGGAGAAAGATATCGCCTCCTCTGAGAACGAGACCTCGGACGCTCACGATCCTCAGGTGTTCACAATAAAAGTATTAACATATTATGAATATTAGAAGAAGAAAATCATCAACTTGTGAAAAAGAATTCGCACTTGAAATGTAAATTGTCACTGACTCAACACTTGGGAAAATTACTACGAAACTCACAGAATTATTATGGTGGAAAGCCGAATTTAAACTTTTTTAAGTCAACGTGATCATTTTTCGAGTAGGTACTTACCCTTCGGCAGCTTTGCTTAAACTGATAGCAAATATAAGTTTGTAGCATGAACTCTGTTACCTATATTGCTATGGAATCATCTGTCATTTGACATGTTACATGATATTGTACACAAAATAGGTTTGTTTTCGAAAAAATGTTTTTCGGGGATTTTTGTGTTTGTTATAATGAAATTTACCAACTATTAAGTAGCAAAGATGTGAAGGCAAATCAAACCATATCAATCGTGCCACATTCCTCATTTGGGTTTCGAAATTAACATAGATACACCAATACGTGATACTTGATATAATTTAGTATTAAAAAAAGGCTATACAATAAGAAGGAAATAAAACAATTTTCAATGCAGCTCAATCATGGTCTTCTCTGAATAAATTAAAGCTATTTATCGATATTGAACATTGCATCATCAACATAGAAATAGAGTTTATTTGACGCTGATCAACCCTTTTCGACGGTTGTGCACAATTCAAATGATTTATGTCGTCGATAATATCAATTTATTTGCGATGAGAGTTCCATTAACCGTTAATTTATGATCAATTTGAGGCACGGCGCTAGCAGGAGCCGAAGCGAGCGAGGCCGAAGTCAATATCTGATTCATACATCATAGCAGTGGATGCTGTCAAAGCTGCCGTTCTCAGGCGAGACTCTCGTGGCGGCATGATAGTCAGCGACGCACGGTTCGTAATTCGGCACCAAGTTAACAGCTCATAGCGTGACCAATCAATCCCCTTGCATCTTTCGTCACATTTAAACCAAAATGTTGGGTACCTAAATCATGTGCGCGTCGTCGGTGTCAAGCCCGGATGACGCTGTGAAATAACTCGCCGCTGCGGTATCATCACATTGCGCAGACAATGACGAAATTTTAACATTCAGCCATCGGTGGCAATGCTGGGAATTGAACGAGTGGCGTCAAAAATAGTCGACCCTATAGTGCCGCTTTAGTACTTAGTACCTAATCGTAAAAGACTTCCGCTAATGGTCACAAGTCGACAAACACCGATTGGCTTCACGTCAAGCGCGAGTCTCCATCTTAGAGACAAGGAATTGGAGTGGGGAGGCGTCGGGAGAAAGGAAGAGGAAATAGACGACCTTCGTTCGCACCCCCTTCTCCCCCTTTTGCCGCCCCCACCTTTCCCATACTGGCGTTTCCTAAGTCGCATTGCTTCGGCCTTTCGTTATTTCCACCGTCTCCTGACTTTCACCCCAGCTGTCTACCACGTCGAGCGGACGACCATCCTATGGACCCATGGAGGCTTTGAGGGACACCCACTCGTTAAGGTCCGATATTTTAACGCGTTGCTTTTGTTATCTTGGCAAATGTATCGCGGTTTGCCATATTCTGGCTGCAGAGCAATGAGTGCAGAGAACGACTAGGTTCAAAACCCCCAAAAGATAAAAGCACACCGTAGAGATAAATGCATCGCATTAAGGGCCACCGAAGGAAATGAATGTTGATGAGAGAAAAACCCATTCTCTTGATGCGTTTTAAGATAAAAATAAACCTTCCTCCGGAACTCATAGCTACTGATTAAACACAGTCGTGAAAATTTGCTCGTGCACCTAATGAGAAGGAGCTATTAATTTGTACAAAACTCAAGACACTGAGAGCAAACGCTTACCAAAATATTAAAGGCATTTTGCACCAACTGATAGTTTTAATTGAAAATAATCCAAACAAAAATGTAACAGCTATACCTATGAAGGATTGAATAACTATTGGTCTTTGAGGAGGAGGAAAACGAAATAGGTACCTACTTAAATTACATAAAACAATTTTTGGCTACATTTTCGGTATAAGCTTGAATTGATGTTAGTAAAAAAACGTAAGCAAAACATTATTTAGAAAATAAATAATATCTTTGGCCACCCCGTACCGCTCTCTCTTTCTTCCCCTCCCCCTCTGCACCATCTCCCACCCGCCTGCTCCTCTATTAGCCACCGCGGCATAGGCACTCCCCGCTTCCCTCCGCGTGGCGCCGCAACACTCGACCCTCTTACGCAGTCGGCACCAATTGCGACATTCTGGAAACAGCGCGCTCTAACACTTCCTCCAGTCATCCCAGGAAAACTCTCCTCCTCCCCCTCTCAACATCTCCCCTCCCCCCCCCATCCTCCCTCCCCTCCCCCATTCCCCGAGGGTGCATCAATTCTCCCTTCGACACCTCCTACCAATAAGTTCTTTCCCACTTCGTTTTTCACTTGAACAATCAACC
>LYUA01000137.1:2296-12368 GCA_002093875.1 Calopteryx splendens
CCCCCCCCCCCACACACTCCCCGCCCAAGTCCTCGCAGGTCCGGGTAGTAGCCTTCCCATGCCATTTCCAAAACCCCCGGATTTCCCATCCCGCCCCTGTATATCCCACCCCGGCGGTTATGTTCGTTTTACCGGGAAGTTGGGAGATTTTGAAAGGAATGTCCCGAAGAGTGGTGTCAAGGAAATGGGGAATTAAGTCTGGGGATGGTAAAAGGCTGCGGTTTGGCTTTTGGGAGTGTGTTATTGTGTAGAAGTTTGAGAGAATTGTTGGTGAAGCAGATAGAAGGCGGTTTTGGGCACAAAAATCGCATTTACTTCTTCGGAACTCAAAGTGGAATTATAATTAACCAAGTTTTTGCCCAATTATCGGGGATATAGATAAGCTACTCGACGAAATCATTTATTCCGTTTAAAAACGGGTCATCGATTTAAATTATATCTCCTCATAAGCCCTTATAGAAGTTTATAATGCGTTACTATGTGACTTGATACTTGGTTCACGAAAATCAAAATATCATTCTTTATCTCCGGTGATAAATTTTCTGTTGGGAGAGAAATGAAACTATCTAAACTATTATTATTGCATGTGTTCCTTTATTGGATTTCACGAGCCCTTAAAGTAGTGTCATTCCTTTAATGCATGCCTAATGTGGACTCACCCCCTGCCACACAGCGCTGGCCTGCATGGCTTTATGCTGACACAGATAACGGGTGAGACAGCATTTTGTTCTCCTCTCATCTCCAAGTCACCCCACTTCTAGCACGCTGGTGCACTCCCGCTTCGGCCAGGCTACAAATCCCCTTTTCCATACCCCGGGATATGGGATGTGCAAAAATGAAATCCAACAAGAGGAGGGCGGCAATCGGGCGGCAATCTTCATCCCCCTCTCCACCTCACAATCTCGCCCCTGAGCCATTATTGCGNNNNTCTTCATCCCCCTCTCCACCTCACAATCTCGCCCCTGAGCCATTATTGCGAAAGTTAGCTTTACGCTCGCCCTAACCCCATCAGCGAATGGCAGGCATCAACTTCTTTTCCCTTCCGCCTCCAGCAGTAGCCGTCCCTTCGTAGAGTTCGCCGCGTCGCCCCTCGTGTGATATATGTGCATAGCCGACGTTAATGTGGAATTAAGGGTTCGTATTATGCATATGTGCCTATATGTATGTATTTGTGCACGTATATAATTACGTGTAAAACTCGCGAATGTAAGAATGAATTTGATTATTTGGCTGAGTAAGAATTCAAAATCTGATATGGTAGCTGAGAATGAGTCTCGAAAAACAAACTGAAGACCGTTTTACCCCAAGCTCTTCCGATTTCTTCTCGTTGCCTCCCAGAGAAGTTCGCAAGTCTCTTCATTCTCTTCCAAAGTCGTGCGAGTGCTGTCCAGAGTCGTGGGATCTGACGAATCTCGGTGGTCTCCGGTCGAAAACATATCTCTTAGGGTTTTTTTTCATTGCCGCTTCTCCCTTCCTTTCCCCTCCCCTCTTTTTGTTTGTGTCTGCGTGTGAGGAGTGACGGTGCTCTCTTTTGTTATTTGACAATCCGGCCTTCGGGGGCGTCACTATGGTTTTCGGCGTGTTGGCCGGAGGCAAGTGCGTGGAGAGATAGAAAGGGAGGGAATGCCCTTGGCACGAAGACGTCTAGGTTACTAGCGCAAATGGGATGGATTGGTGCGACCCAATGCGACGCCATTGCTGTCTTTGGTCAAAATCCGCGGAAAACATCCCGTCTTAGCGTTTAAGCGGGGGATTTTGGTGTGTTCAAGCGGGTGGGGGGGTGTAGCTTAACCTGATTTCGGTAGAGGGAATTGTTCTCGGTGGATGTTGCTCGAAGGTTTATTTGATGATTGTGCCGCGCCGTGGTGTCGTGTGAGTGTGTACTTACTGCACGCGGGTCTCCATGTGGTGGGAGGGGCTCTGCTCCCTTTGTCCCACTGTCGAAATTGGCCGAGGAGAATTTTTGTTTCATTTTTATTTCTCCTTCTTTTTGGTCGCTTGTACTTGTTGCGTTCACGTGTCTTGTCCGGAATGTTTTTTTCTGCGAATGCGATTTATTTCAGAAGGTATTATTTTATAGCCGTGTTTCATTGTTCCGAGGGAGAATAGAGAAGAGGGCTTCTAAAAATCGCGTGACAATGCAACGTAATTCCTCGGTAAAGTTTCCAAGGGGGGATGGAGACAAAACTATTTTTTACTGTTTTTTTTCTTTTCAAAGCGTACTTTTAAGGTAGATACTCGGACGTTTGTTGCCCATTTTTCTTAGTACAATCTAATTTTCTCTCGTCTTCGACTAGGTTATCCGCCGCGATAAAGTTGAGTTTATTGCGCAGTTTAAGTGCACAGTAATAATATCATATGCGTTTCATTAATCATTAAATTCAGCTAATTGAATTATTTTATTTCTTCCATCACGTCATAGCAGTGCCCTTTTCTTCTTCTGAATATTTATTTTTGAAATCAGGGCTTAATATTAAATTGCTATTTATCCTGATATCATCAGGAAATTTAAATTTAAATATTTAATTTTTAGTTAATAGGAATTTTTAAATTTAAATATTTAATTTATTATTTCACTCGCGAAGGAAGAATAATTGCCGGGAAAAAATGCTGTGTTTCGTAATTTGTTCCTCAACAGTCCGTTAAGGTGGGAATTCTTTTTCATTGGAATGTTACAAACATTAGAAAAATAGAAACCTGACTAACGACATGAAAACATTTAGTCTTGTTGTTTTCTGTGAGTGCAAACCAATTCCACGAAATATGTTTTCAATTGATCCCGCTATCCGATAATTCGTCACTTGGTCCGAAGGCCTACTTTGCCATGTTTCCGATAAATCTTTTGTCTGCTCATCATAAATGCAGGGTAAGATGCAAAGTCTTACGTGCGTTGACGAAGTCCATAATCATAGTACGCCTAGAGCGCTGCACCTACCTATCTGTTCGTTTGTAATTCAACAAATTAAGAACTTTAAAGGGTATTAATTTTTGTCGCACAAAGGGATGCTGCAGGAATCGGTTATTATTCATTGTAAATTAACGTCTTCCGCTCGAAGAATTGATTTCGTACAACACCCTCTCTTTCCGTGTCCCTCTTCCTCCGTTCATGTCAGCATGGAGCAGAATTTCGCCTCGTTAGGAGACACGAAGAAATCATCCCCTTCTTCGTATTATATTTTCAGCGGAACCATCGCGTGTTCACGCGGGGTGAAACAAATAAATGGCCGTGAGAAATAAAGAGGACGGCCAGTCTTAATTGCCGCATTCTCCTCCATAAGGCTTCGTCTTTCCCCGATGGCCAAGATGGAAGAGCAGCTCTCTCGTCGTCTGAATTTAAAAAAATAAAAGTTTCTGAAAAAAATCGAGGAACAGGTACTTCGTCCGCTCGACACGTGTACTCTGTTTTCCTCTCTCGAAGCACATAGTCGCGGTCCCTTTAATGGAATCTTCAAATTTAGAATGCCGTCGAGGCCATGATTCTTGGGAGTTTGAAAACAAATGACGTACGACTCCAGCGTCGTCGTCCGCTTAATTACCTACAATGAAGACACGGAGAGAGGTTCGCTAGAAAATACATTACGTATTCGACTGTCTACCTCCTTTTTACCCGTGCGACAGAAAGGGGTGTGTTTGTGTGGGTGGGAGGAAGTGATTCCTCCTCTGCCCATACCGAGAAACGACCTCATCCTCTCGAACAAGGTCCACCCACGCACGCCCTGGCCTTACAAGTCTCCGTGCAGGTGTCTCTTATCTCAGTACTGTGTATACAGTCCCACCCCTCTCCCGTCCCTGTATAGAACTGGCTCCTTTCCTCCCGACTTTCTTGCCCATATCACTCCGTCACCCTTCGTCTCTCGTCCCAACCACAACCTCTTCCGCTTGGGCGTATCGGTGCTTCTACTCCAAATTAATTAATAAATTAACATTTTTTCAGTTATTGGAGGTTCTCATCAAAGAAGGCGAAAGTAACGAAGGTAAACGTTAAGAGCTCTCTCGTCGTGCCAACTTACTTCCGTGAAAACGGAAGAAAAACCGCATAAGGTTCGTATGTGTAAGGTTGTAAGCAGAAGGACCTTGGCTATCGGTAGGGTAGGGCTCCCTAAACTAAAGGAAAAGGTTTTGAAAGTAAAACGGACCTCGTTCAAACTCATGTATCCGCCATGGACAGCCTGCCCCAAGTTTATTTGGCTTGCATGCTTAGCGCAGTAGCGGCTGATCAGGCGACGGATTACTCTCGAGAGCTTGAACGAAGCAATTTCAAAAAATGACGTCTGAGCCGTTTAAAGAATTCATCTAAGAATCGAGATTTTTTCCAAATGTTCGATGCAGGGTTTCTTGGAATCACGGCCAATATAAACCGTCCGGCGCGATACCACAGGAAAACGTTGAATGCGAAATAGTTCACACGTTGAAAGTCATTATAAAAAATAATTTTCGCTGAGGTGGATATCGAACACGGCTGTGCGTGTATGTGTGTGGCCTCTCACTTAGTTTCGGAAGACGACTGCTAGAACATGATAGAAAGTAAAAAAATGCACGGTTTAGATAAACTCCTAAGTCACTTCAGGATCGTAGTGAAGGCTTTAGATCTGCGTTCAATTTTTTTCCTTTTGTAATTCCCGCTGTCGAAAATTTATTGTTCTTCATTATATAAACCATTTTTGACCTGGTGTGGATACCTTAGCCGGAAGGATTGCTTTATAGCTAGCGAAACCGCGTGATGTCCATGATATCTGCCGAAGTCCCAGCGATATTTTTATTGCTATGACGTGAAATACAGCCTGGTGATTGTGGAATAATGTAAGGAAGAAATAACGGAGGAAGGAAGCATGAGATATATAGCCGAAGAGAGAAATCCTCTTCTTTTAATCAAGGTGTACCTATACCCTTCTTCGCTCAATCCAGATTGATTTCAATTGACGGCGTAAAACATGTTTCATAGTTTTTGCAGACAACTCCCTCCATGTAGGTATGTTTTGAATGAAACGCTTTCCTTGTTCCTGGGAACATGTTTCATACTACACCGTCGTAAGTTACTTTGTTCTCCCGACTTCACGAGAGAGGGAGGGAGAAAGGACGAAGGGGTTTTTATTCTCATCGGCTATCGGGGTGGAGAACGGTCGTCCCATATTCTCCCACGCTCTTTGCTGCAGCCGGTTGAATTTATCTAAAGGTGACCGTTTATTTCAGTCGCGTGTGTATATATTTTTTTCTTCTCACAAGGTTTTTTGCTATCATGCGGCCCATTCTTCGCATAGAGTGACACAGGTAGGAGAGTAGGTAAACTTCATACTTGTGTGAGTCGTATGGGACAACAGTAGTGCCCTTTCTACTATTCCTCGTCTCTTCCGTTGTTCCCGCATCCATTCGCTTATCGCATTGCCTCCAGTAGGATTTTTCCTGGCTTTTCTGTTTTCCCAACCCACCGTTTCATGTTAATCTTACAGATGAGCGCCATGGCCCTCACATGTAATCGTCAAAGTAACGGAGGTACTATTTCTTACCGCAGTGTAATTTACTGCGGGCGTTTGATTTGGTATGTCGAACAGCTACTGGTAATGCTAAAAATCCTGGAAAATTTATAAAAAAGTTAATGTTGTGGAAATTGATAGCTATTTCTGCTAAACGTATAAATCCAGTCATTGTGCATAATGCATTTAAATTCTGAGACTTAATGAGATGGTACTGAAATAATACTGAAAGAATGCGTCATTAGTGTGAAGAATACATGATGGGTTTATATCGTTTTTACAAAGCGTTCACATGCTGTAACGTTCTCCTGTTACCCTCTACAGTGTAACAGCACAGCAGGGGCCAGTGCTGGATGTAAAGTAGGTGCATATTGGTGTAGGAGTGCCAACTATCCATTTATTTCCAGTTTATTCATTTATTCTTCTCAGAATTCGTCTTTTGTCTGATTCTAAATCTAATATCTAGTGCCCAGAACCTATTAAATTCCTCATGTCTCCTGTAGTGCTTTTGGTAGTGGTAGGTACTCTGTTAGTGAAATCCTACCACTGTCATGGTTTAAGGTACTACAACCTAGGTGTTTCTGATATTTTCGGTTCCCCTAAATGTTGGGTGGAATGTCTTGCTTGAGGCTTTAATTGATGCGTTTGACCACACCGCCGCTCTCGCTGTGACCAGAGCCATCTACCCTTTGATCCCACCATTCGACGAATTTCTTCGCTTAATCGGTTTTGCCCTTCAATCCCTCCCCCTTTCTCTCAGCCCTGTCCTACCTCTGCCCTCCTAACTCACGTCCTCCTCGTCCTACACGGGCATCCATCTCTCCTTCCTCCTCGCCCTTCCACCTGGCCTCCTCGCCCTCCCACACGCTCTCCCTCTTCCCCACACCCCCTCCGCCTCCCTCTCCCCACATCACTCACCCCCAACCAGTCGAACGTGCAGAAGAGGGTGTGTCTCCCGGAATGCATTAATTTATGTCCCTTTGTGATCGTTTATTATTCCGCCAGTCGTTAATTACTTCCCTCTCTCTATACCACCTACCTCCCTCTCGCTTATTCTCCTCTCTCTCTCTATCTCTCTCTCTCTCTCTCTCTCTCCCTACATTCATCCATTCCCTTCTCCGCCCTCACTCCGCCCGCCGCCCATCCACCTCACATCATCTCGCTCCCCTTCCCTCCCTCCGTGCATCCCTCCCTTCATAATGTTCGCCCCTCGCTCTCCGTTAGCTTTCGCGTCCGAGTCTCTGTGCACACGTATGTGCTTTGCCGCGCACGTCGCTATATTTTTTTTGTGCCCTCCCCCTACCTCCCTCCCGTCCTCCCCTCACCCTCCTGGTTTCCCCCTTCCTCTCCGCGTCCGCTTGTCACAACGGGTGGGTATCCTTAACGTCCGCCGATGTCAGAGCTATCGTGGATGATGAATCGCGAAGTTAATCATTTCATTATTCGTCCCTTTCAATTTCTCGTTTCCGTGGAAATTTCGCTCTCCCCCGCACCATTTTCCCTCTCCCGCCCCCGTCAGCCCACCCTCCCCTTTCGGTCAGTGCGAGTGTTTTTAAATGCTTCTCGAAATCTACGGCCCCTAGTAATCACGACCGTTTTATATCCAGTCCGACCCTTAGGAGTGCGGTTCGTTTTTCCTTGAAGTCGCTAAAGCGGCGTAAAAACCGGTCACATTGCGTAAGGTGTTTTTTTTTCTATTTTACGCGTCGTTAATTTGCGAATGTCAGAATATATTGTCCCCTTGTCACTTCACGTCGATGCGAATTGTAGGATGGATGAGGCACACAGTTTCCAATAATGGCATTGCCGCCATAATAGGCATTTTGCTCATGTGCGGTCGGGAAAATCACCTTGCACGATATTTTTCCGACCCGAGCCGCGTTTTTTTGTCTCAGCCCGGGTTTTGGTCATCTACGAATTGTTGCTACAATCCGTAATTTTTATCGTTTTATGTCGTGCAAGGACTCTCACGCGAAATGTCCGTGGCCGTGGCACGCAAACGCTATTAAGAAAGCGTGTTTATTCATTTTATGCTTCACTGAATGCGGTACGGTTAGTGGAGACGGCTTCGCGTCTACATTTTTGGACATAAGGGTATCACTATTCCTGGAGACTGATCATAATTTGTTTGTATTAATCTTGGCTATTATGATATTTATTGTTTTAAAATAAGCAGTATAAACGGGTAAAATTAAGACCAAAATGTTGAAATACGGCTGTAGGTATATGAGTGTAGTCTTAGAAATTGCCTATTTGCAATTTCATCGTTAACATCCTCTCCTCCTACTTTTCTCCAGTCTTACTGGCAATTTATTTATTTATTGAGGGTGTAATTTGAACTTAGCGTATAGTTAAAATTTTTATGACATTCGTTTTTTCCTTTATTATTGGGTATTTTGTATTGCGATATAAATCCATGTTACTTATGTCAATGGTTTGATTCCAAGATGAAATTGTTTAGAAGTCTACTCGTTTTTTTTAATTGAGATGTTTAATGAACGAGGGGTTGCGAACCTTTTAATGGGAAATGTCATAATCAAATCCCTTTCTCGACGCTCGTATCGATATAATGTTTACGCTCCTCATCCAAAGTACCGACTTCGGTACTTCGTCGGTATATTGCTGACGTGATGCGGGTATGGATCGTTCTCTCCATCGGTAAGATGGGTGACCGCTTTTAGTTTGCTGAATTTCCAACGTTCTGCCTAGTTTTCGAAGGATACGGAGAGAGAGAGAGAGGTAGAGTTCAACGTTCTGGCTTCTCCCTTGCGCCCCATGCAAAACGCCCTCTCCCCGCCAGAAACGGCCACTCACACCGCCTGTTGAATCTTTTTGCCTCCCAACCCGTCATTTCGCCGCCTTTTCCGTGTACTTTCTCCTCAAAAGGTCGTGATAACTGTAGGTGAATTAGCGGCGGATCGCAATTATGTCATTCACCTCTAGAAGCAGGGAAGGTATTTTCGCCCGGAGCCCTCCTCCCTCAAATGTTGCCAAACACTGCACCCAGTGTCTCCTTGTACTTTGTAAATATCCTTTCAGGATATTTAATAATTTTTGTACCCGGAGGCTAAGATTTTTGCTCCTCTTGGGATATGCGTTTATCGTAAACAAGAACTTGCTTTGCCTTGCTTCGATCGAAAATGCACGTAAAATATAACTCTAAGTCGAGGCTTAAAAAAATGGTGTTATTTCTGTGAGTTGGTATTGCACGCATTTTTATTGTTCATTCTTATGCGTCTACGCTCTTTATTGTAATGTAGATTACTTTTACCGCAAGCGTGTTGCCCAACTTATAATTTTTTTAACGTAAATCATTGAAATAGCAAATTTTAGTTCGTAACCACCTTACTAAGTATTTAATTCCACTAAATTTAGTGTTCTCCACTGTTGGTCATCATTAGGTCCTGATGAATATCGAATAGCCTTATGATAGTGTGGGATAGTTTTAATAATGACTTTTATCTGATAACATCTCTTCCATGCATCTCTATTGCCAATTAAAAACACGAGCCCATGCAATGCCCCCCGGGAGGCGCCATCAGTCTTAGGAATGTCGGTATGATAAATTTATCCTTCCCTGACGTCTTCATAGTAATTTCGCCGAACCTTATTTCCTTATATGTATCTCCGTGAAATATTACCCCGTGCCCAGTAGATGCGTGATTTTGCAAAGGTGACGCTTAAAAATATTAGTATGGGTGGTGTAGTTACATATATATTTTTCGAACATCTAAGGAGGTTCGGGGGGAGGGGGGAGTGTGCGGATGGCCCGGGAAATTTCCTGGACGCCCTAATTGGACACGGTTCAGTGTTCTGCACGACCCCGAGGCGCGGAAGGCCTCGCGGCCTGCTCTCCCTTCCGACCTTCTCCCTTCCCCCCCCACCCGCCCTCTCCCACAACGCCAACCCGGGGGCCCTTTCCCCGTCCTCCCCGCAGACGTCGCATTCACCCCGGCCGCCGTCGGGCCCCGTTGATGCCTTCAAAGGAGCGAAGGGGTTGCGGGGAGGGAGAGGTGTCGGCGAAGGAGGAGAGATGGATGGAGAAGAAGAGGAGCCCGCCTGCCCTTTTCCCTCCGTCCTCCTCCACGTGATTGGTTATTCACGGCGGTTGAGTGTTGGTGGTTTGTGGGGCGGGCGAGCGAGCGAGCGTCTGCGGGGCGTGAGACAAGTGTGTATGGGTTTGGGGGGAGGAGGGATACGAGGGGCGGTGTTCCCGGGCGCCCTAATTAGGCGCCGTGCTGAGATTCTCTCGGTCCAGGGGTGTCGGAAGGGGTTTCGAGCGAGGGAGAGTGAGAGAGAAAGACGCAGTATTAGCGGGAGACCACCCGCCCCCACGCCCTCCCCTCCCGGTAGGGGTACCGTGGGCATGAGGGGGAGGGGTGTGGAATGGATGGGGAGGAGGCGGGGCTTTTTATGGGGTTAAGAGGGTGTGCAGAGACGTGGGGAAGGGGGAAGGGAGGGGGAGGTTTTGGAGTGCGGGGGTTCGGCGCAGGGTTTTGGATTGTAGACGGGTGACTGCGCGTGTGAGGAATTCCTGAGAGGGACGGTGTCATAGGGGTTGTTGGGACGGAGGGGGGGATGGGGGACGGTTTGGAGTAAGG
>LYUA01000137.1:28871-40696 GCA_002093875.1 Calopteryx splendens
GGGAGGGGATGAGCGTGGGGTGCACGGCCGTCGAATTCGTTCGCCAAGAGTGTAATTATCGCAGTGAGTGTGTTATTCGAATTTAGATTTTGTTGTTCGCTTGATAGACCGCATGCAAATTAAGTTTGTGTTCCATTAAAATTTTGATGAATCAAATTATAACTCTTTTACTTCTCGCGGTTCTGAAATCAACCCCGCTAACCTCTGGAAAAACGCTAAGTTACCGGGAAGGCTTCCTGGATCCAGTCCCCCTCCCCCCTGTGACCTTCTCCTCCCCCGCTTCGGGACGCGGTTGCAGTTGGCCATCGCCCGAAAACATATGTGCAGTGTGAAATTAGTATTCTTGTTTTCCGGTCATTTGATCTAAATTGATTTCCAACGTGCCCTTTCCTTCTGTATCAATTTTCAACATTATTAGAGAAATTTTTTGTGTGTCGTGAATGCTTTTCCTGGATCGAGTGTATATCATATGAGTGATATTGATTTTGCGTCCCTCCTCGTGCGGGGTTACGAATAAAAATAACCGACAGTGATTCAACTCCAGGTTTTAAGCAGTGATTCTCAAATGCTTTTTCTTAGCGAGGCTTATTATTTATGGAATCGTCTCCTTGCCCTTCGGATCGTAAACTTATGCGCAATGCAACAATCCTTGTGTGTAAAATTAACGGCATTGCTTGTGAAATGAATTCGTCTTTTGAAATCGGGTCCTCAACCCCAAAACCGAAATGTGTCCGTTGTCGAGCCGTTATGACGCGACGGCCTCCTAGTCAGTCGACGCCAGTGGGCGGCTGCTTATTTTGCTGCGTCAGTGAGAACATCTCTACGAAATGGCCCTGAGTGGTAATGAAGTTGAATTGAGTGAATAATGCGCTCTTTGTCGATGCTAGCATTTGTAATAGCCCCCATTCTATTGTGAAAAATGACTAAGTTCTGGAGAACCGTTCCCGATGGCGGTTGTTAAGTTTTATCATAGCCCTTACTCGCTCCCGCAGCATCACTTGAAATAAGTTGCCTCTTTTTTTCCGACTTTTTGGCTCATCATTTTATCCAAAACTGTTAATTTTAAGTTCCTCGCGAGTTGCCGAGGAGGTTCACCTTGCTTTAATTAAGTAGTATTCATACCATTCCCATGCTCAGCGGGACCTTTATCGGCTTTCTAAAGGATTTCCTGCGTGCGCTCTGCGATTTAATGCTCAACTTCATCGATTCAGTTCTCATAAGGACGGGGGGAATTTTCTAAAGCTTACTGACTTCTGTGATTTTTGCCCCCTAGTTAGTATATATTTTCAACTATATCCTAGGATGTAGGATAGCCGTTTATGAATCAGAATCAGTGGTGAACTTATTGTACCGAGGGCTAAGCTTTTATATTTACGTTATATTTAACGTTTTCGTCCATGCATATAATTTTTTGTGACCCATTATGCCTGTGCTTACTTCAATAGCAATGCTTCTATTTTATAGCATATGGTAGTAATTTCTAGTTATATAATAATAATAAACAGGATACAAAGAACGGTTTCATCAAGGATTGATGGTTTATAGTGAGAATGAGTAATGCAGTATCCCATTGCCTATATCGATGACGAACATTTAAGACATTTATATTTTTAAACAAGCATCATTTACACAGTTAATGCTGAGAACTGACTGTGGAAAACATATAATAATTTCTTCTAATGGTACTACTATCTCGAATCATGTGGCTTTCCGAAATCTCGTTTCCATTTCGTCTCGACTGAGCAGTAAAAATATTGAAGCCCGTGCTATTCATTTTGAAATTTGAGCTGAACCTTCCCAGAAATAAGCTCAAACTTCCGACGACGCAATTCTGAATCGTCATCTGATGATATACCCTTAAGGAATGGTATTTACTAGCGCATACATCTCATAGGATTTAATCTAACTTGTGCTCAACGCACAGAAGGTGCCATTGTTAGCAGAAATGTGGGTGCAGCTCTAGTTTCTTCCAAGTAAATCGCAATGGGATCAGAAAAATGAAGTCATTTTATCCGTCGGTATCAATGTGCTCTTGTTCGAGAGGTTGAAGTGGTACGGACGTATTGGGTGAAGAACTGGAAGAGATTGACGGATTATAACTTTCCGTTAACTGCGTCATAAGAGCATTAGAAAAGTTTAAAAGTCTGTCAGTAGTTATTTAATTGGGAGTGCAAAAGTTTTACAAGAGGCAGTTGATTCAATGAAGCAACGTTTTCTATTTACCTCTCATCTCAGAGGGAATCAGTTTAAATCTATTAATGACACGTTTTAGCTAAAGAATTTTAAATATAAAATGATCTTTGAAACTATTGCTCTTATCAAATTGTACTCATGTATTAAAAATGTAATCCTGACATTGATGGTAACCCTCGGCCTGAAGACGCCAGCTGGATTGCTGGAGAAACTATTTTTGTCTTTAAAAGCCAACGAACGCGGCGAAAACCCGAGAAAACTGCAGAACTCACTTGCTTAACGTTAGGTTTTAAATTCACAAGAATAAAGAGGTCATTAGAAGTTAATGTTTATTTACCCCAACTATACTTGTGTACTATAGTAAACACCAATGTGACTAATTGTAAGACCCTGAGGCGAACTGTAGTTACAAATATTATTAATACGAAAAACGAATGGTCCGGCTCAATTATATGTTCATACCTATTGGTACATTTAATTCAAACAGCCTTGGAGTTTGGCTTTTCTTTTATTTTTCAAAAGGACAGGTGATATGAAGTTCTAGGAGGTAGCCATTTGAAAAATATAGTGAAACACGATTATGCTGCCGTGAGTTGTAACTTCCATAAGGTGTAATAAATTATTAATTTTTAGTGTCAGTACGCATCTCAAAGTGTTTGAGTTAATAAGTTAACCATTGATTGAGAAAGTATTTTGAACATTTTCAGGGAGTTATTCTCTTTCACTATGGTTACCGGGCTATATTGACAATGCTTCGCTTACATTAGCCCACACTCAGAATAACTAAAGTAGCATGAGGGGATATATGGTTCTGCAGATAAAAAGGCGTCATCTCATCCCTCATTTGAATTTTATCCTCTAAATTTCTTCAAGACTTCATTCATTATCCACTGTATATTCCGTCAACGTCTACATATTTAAATTTTAACTGCAAACAAACATGATAGATAACTTTAGTAACTTGTTTATAATATTAATAGTACTGAAAGAAAATGAAGTGTGGTGAGAAGTTCGCATAGCCATGATAAGGAGGCATCCTCCGTTAAACGTAAAACATACACTTGGTCTGCTTTTCAACTCCCGAGGTCATTTGTGCTCGAGTGCGAGTCGCTGACGTATTCATGACTTCAGTCATCATCCAGGTCACCATCAAGTGAAAATACCAAAAAGTACTGCTTATTATTCAGCATTTATGGGTGTTCTACAGTTGAAGTCGCATGAAAAATACGAAACGAAAGACCAGAAGAGGTGGAGGGCATCGTTGCAACACTAGCTTCCCTTTCTTCCATAAATTGGCTTCCAAACCGTCAACAACTTAATAGTCTCTCAGTCGAGCTCTCGTATTTTAAAAAGAGCTTGAGTTATTTAGGAATAAAGGTACCCACAGCAGAGACGAGTGTAGGAGTGACCGGTTTTATTTTTTTAATTTTTGTGAAATGGGTCCTTGTAAAACTCGGGAAATGCGAGTTTTCCCATTCCCCCCCTACTCCCCATCCCAGTTTTCATCTCTACGTGTACGACAGAGAGAGAGAGGGTATTTCGGCCCGGAATCCCTTCTTTGGGGTGTTGTGGGGGGGTAGACGAGGTAGAGGGGCAGGAGGGTGTGACCCCAAGGCACACCGTTTTGAAACCTGCCATGTGTTTTAAACAGGCTACTGCCGTGCTTTATCATGGAATGACGCAGGTGGGGCGGGCCCAGGTTGAACAGAGCAGGTGGGGTACTTTTATTTTAAGGGTGACTTGGCGCAATGGTGTGGGTAATTAGCCGAGTCAGGCACCTCAATGAGGCAGAAAAGTGTTGCCATTCACGCCTAAGGGGAGAGGGGGGATGTGGGAGAGGAAGATCTGCAGGGGAACTCGGCCGTTTCGGGACTGAATAGGAAACGTGAATTTTTTTTTCCTCTGGAGTGAAGAGCATAGCAAGATCCTGGAATTGAGAGAGAGAGAAAAGAAAAACGGAAAAAAATATATATACATGTGTATTCATATGTAAATAATTACTCTCAGCAGAAGAAAAGAATTTAGGATGTTTCCTTTTTAGCCTTTTTATTCAAGCTCTTCATTTAATAGTTAGCATTACTAATATTTTCTCTGCCAACTGAATAAACGTCAATTTGTCGAATTTTTTGTACATTGGTCCAACGAAGTATCTCAACTATCTCCGTTTCACTATTTCGTGTTTTTTTTCTACCCTTTACTCAACCTTAGTCCATTCGAAAATATATATTTTCACTTTGACTGACAGGAAGTACGTCTCATTCGGGGAGCTTTTTTATGTTAGTTTTGGAAAATTACCTCATTCGTTCCTTTTGCTTCATGTGAGGAGTGCTTCAAGGGAAAATCGATTACTTATCGTGGACCCTTTCTTTCGCTCCCCCGTGGTCGCCGCCTCTTCCTTCCCTTCAACGTACTGAGCGATATTTCAGTTCCTCCAAGACCTTTTGCGCCTTTGAGCCTCGGAGCAATCGATAAACGGAAACGACATCGTTTTCTCGTCTCCCATTTCCTTGGAACATTATTTCATATGGCTGGTCACCTTTGCGCGCCTTGACACGCTAGATCCTTTTCATCATGGATTTGAAGAGCCAGCATGCGCTCAACCACGCATTCGTCTTTTCGTCTCTTGGCAGTGATGGACCCAGGTGGTTCAATTCTAGGGGGCGAGCGGAGGCGAGGGGACACAACGGTTACTTACTGCACGTTGACCAGTCAATTCTCGGATGTGTGAGCATATGCTCGTGCCATTTTAGTCCAAACGCTCATTCCGCCATTGCATATGATAAGAAGGCGCTTCGCACTTGATCCTTTAAATAGCTATCTCATAAGCGTATCCTGCCCTCTTCCGTCACTCCTTCCCCTAAAACCTCAAAAATCCTCTTCCTTCATCGCTCTATCTGTCCCAACGATTCTCTCTTCTCAACCCATATCTGCCGCCTTTCCGCTTCAATGAGATTTCCCATTTATATTCATCGCACGGCCGGAATCGCTTGACGAGGAGTGCTGGCTGTTTCTCCTCTCCGACCCTCACAGGTGCATTCCCTACTCGTATGCGTACTTTGCGTGTGTGTGTGAACATGGTAATATGCATGGTATGAATGCATGTATATATAAAGTTACCCTATATGCACACAAACGCCTATTATAATTTTTTTGTACACCGAGTGTAGGTTTTTTTTAATTGCCGTCTTCTCACACGCTTCGAGAAAGCTAGGTGACTGGTATCCGTGCGGCACTGGATCCCTTCGCGTGCACCGTGGGCACTACCCACTTATCTCGTCATAGAAGATGGGTATTTGAAGGGAAAAAATGAATTTCTATAGTGTCTAGAATTCTAAATTACTAATATATTTTGTGTTAAAATGCAAAATGTTTAATCTTGCTATCTGCCTGTAGATGTTTTATGTAAGTTAATTGTCGAATTCGGAGTCGATAGACTCTGTAAACGTTTTACTAGTCACTGTATCATATATTTTCTCAGTGTATCATATATTTATACAACCAGTAATATATATTTATACAACCAGTATATAATTAACCATATAAGCATATAAGTAACCATAATAGTAATAACCATATAAGTAACCATAATATATATTTATACAACCAGTGTATCATATATTTTCTCTTGGTGTCAATAAAATATAGAAAGAAAAGGAAAACTTCGTGACCCTAAATGCAAGTTTAAAATTGGCTCTGTTTTATCTTCATTTCCACAACAACAAAAATGGGCTACAAGTACCATTTGGCATATGCCATGTACATATTAATTATTGAGTGAGTGAGTGAGTTTATCTCTACAAATTTCCTCGACCAATTAAAGGCCTTCCATTTTTCCCAGTCTCTTTTTTATGTGTTATCCATGAGGATATATGCTGATTTTTGAAGAAAGAACTTGCAGGTCAATTGGTTCAATAGCTTATGAACAAAACTTGCATTATTTTATTAACAGTTAATTTCACGATGTGTATTTTCTAATAAACAAATGATTCAAAAAATAAACTAATCTAAAATTGTAGTAGCGCTCCATGCACCCAACTTAAACCTTAAACCCGAAACTTAAATGTCAAAGTACTTTGACTTTTGCCTATTTTAAAAAACTTGTATGGTCAAGTAAATGAAAGGGAATGTAGGAAGAGTTTGAGAGAAATAAAAGCTCTAATTCTTGCTTTTCACCCTTTTGGGTGACTCCTCCTCGGTGTCCCTCTGTATCGCCCGGGACAAGCAGACGGGTGGATTTTTAAAATGGTAGCACTTTCCTCGTGCCCACAAGACCCCCTCGCAAGTGGCTTTTTCATAAACAAGGAATTTTCCTGTGCCAGTATTCACTTTGTTTTCCTTAGTATATAACTTTGATGACTGTTTATTTCACTCTTGTTACGTCCTCGCCGGCATGGAAATTCTGACTGAATCTCCATCACATCCTCATGCTCATGATCTTTTTTTTAAGAGTTTAGCGTGAATATTTTGTGGAGGCGAGAGATAAGTGTACGCCTTAGGAGATCTCAATGAAATTGGTACTTTTATTTTTTCTCTTTCCTTTTCTAAAATTCCCTGCCCCTCGAAACATTCGTATGTTCGTCCGGATGGAAGCTTTGGTGAAGGCATACCTACTCTAAATTATGCTGTATGGGCTTCTGACTTGTTACTTTTCTGGTGGTGAATGTATCCAAATGTGTCATTGTTTTTTTATTCCACCTTCAGAAAATGCTGCTCAGGAGTGCGGCTCGACGCCAGCGTGTCTTTTTTTTCATAGAAAAAATTTTTAAATGGTGCTCTTATCCCTTTTCATGATTTTAAAAAGTCACCCTCTTCGTACAAAGAGAAGAATTTCTCTCCCCCTAGTCACTACCGTGGTGAGAAATATATGAAGTGTATTCAAGGGTCACTCATTTTCTTTGCTGATCGTGTACCACGAGAGATACCTGTCTCGGCATCTATTTGCATGAACTTCCCAGTGAATGTGAAAATTATGCACATCGGCACTCAGTCAATCCCGTTGAAGCCCTCAAAAGGCCCTGAAGTCTCGCGTTCCTCGTTGTTGCTTCGTAAGTAAATATTAAATGGAGCGTCACTCTGTCCTCGACACGCACGTCTCTCTGATCAAAGTCATTTTTACCTCCATTAAAGTATTAGGAAAAAATAAATTATCGGCCTTCAAGTGACTTTAAGAGTGCCACTTCTATAAGTAATGTTTAATATTTATTTTTTATTGTGCTCGTTGGTTCTCGACTACGAAATAGGGACGCCTAGGAGTCCTTTTACGGAATGGTTCGTCAATGCATTTAGAAATCCCGTTGTTTTCATGTCTGTTTCAAAATGAATTACTCCCTAGGGCAAGGTTTGGAAAGGGAGTTTATTTAGTACGGTTAGCATTTTTCGTGAAAATATCTATTTTCTACTCATTAACATCAGCAAATATATTGAGACGTATGAAACCTCCATTGTCTGATCACGATAATAGATGGCACCGGATTTCTGGTATATTTTTGTTAGCGCTAGGATCGTAACATGGGGTGCACCAAATTGTGATAAAAGCAAGATGAGAATTTTTTTAAGGGTTCCAACAGTTTGTCTCATTTAATTGAAAATTTACACTGTTCAAAATAATTATACCGTTTGGCATATATATGCATGGCGAGAATCGAATCCATGTCATACTAGCGTATAGTAGAAAGTGACTACATCGCTAATATCCAGGAGGAGCTTTATTGATGCGTGGTTTTTAAATATTATCCAAATTTCGAGAGGATAATGTTTCATATTACTTCATAACGGAATAAATGACAATATTATCCATTTCAGTTCACAAGGGAGATGAAATCTTGAAAGGAACTCCTAAAGAATGGCTAGTCCCAGAAAAGGTTCTATTCCTGTGTGTTCAACGGGCAGCCAGCGACCACATTCGCTTATTAAATTGCTCGCGAACGAGCACTCATTCCCCCCTCTCGCCCCCCCCCCCCACCGAGGTCCTGTAACTTTCTATGATCCTGCAAGGGTACTCACATAGACCGTTGGATGTCGCACACCTCCTCACATCTCCGGCATCCTCATAATTATTTCGCTCTAGCAAGTTCCACAGTCCCGGCCTCAAAGGATGTAGTGCACTAATCTGTCCTTTGATACCTTGGTTAACGTCATTACTCTAGACTTTTTTCGCGGTTCGATTCCATTTTAGGCGTTAGGTGTGAGTACTGAACAAAGGTTCATAATGAAATTCCTCATCAATGATCGAATTGTCTCAGGAGACGTGGGCGCCGACGCGCGGTTGCAACCTACTCCCTCTCTCGAAGGAAGCCGTAAAGTGACTATTTTTCTCTTGGATATAGTGAATAGGGACCATAGGTGAGGATACTAAGATAGGCACTCATAAGACTCCTCGGATCATTGTGGGTAAGTGGCCTTAGTTAGATATCCTGTCATCTGAATGGTCAACTTTTCTCTCTCCTACCATCATCCTACGTTTTGACTCAATGTAGCTGGGATTATTTTTCACGGTGTTCAGCTGGTGTGTACCACCCTTCCTTTTTAAAGCAGAATTATTCGCATGCTGAAATTGTTTTTTTAGAATTATGATGATTGATTTTCGAACGTGACAGATATTCTCGCTCGCTAAGTTGCCGGATGATTTACTCCATCGTCAGCAGCTCTCCAGTCGTGAGCATGTTTGAATTCAGTGGTTTATGTGTAACTAATATCATCAATAGGCATGTCACCTTGTGGTTTCATTGGAAACGAAGCATGATATCCCATTCGTAATTGTAATTCTAAGGCTCTATGATAGATTGGTACTGTTGGCGAGATTCAGGAAAAGGCCTTTCACCTACCCCACGACGTCCATGTTTAAGTGGTAGAACCCGGAATCTTTAAGAGTTTGGCCGACGATGGCGCTGCCGCTAGGACATGAATGGTGGGATCCCGTACACGTTAAAAATTCAGGTACGGAGCCTTCGGATTGGTTTTGAGACTCCATAAATGTCATGCGTTTTTAATCTTCACTACTTGTCTGTCGTGTGGAAAATCTCGGTCATCAGGGGAAACTTGAATTCCTTGGTTGACTAGTATATACGGAAATTTTCTCCTTGCTCTTTCTCCTCTCCTAAATAAAACGAAAAGCAGCCCGCAGTACACAATAAACTAACACTATTGACTGAATTCTCTTCGATAATCTGATTTAAAATTGAAGACGGAGTAGCTTTGTTTCGATTTTGTCGTTAAAACAATCAATTTTATGTCGTTTAATTTATTTTCACTCTCCGCTTGATGATCACCCTGGCAGTGTATGCAGCCGAAAAGCCGTCGTATTTTGCGTTGATAAATAATGTTACGTTGGTATGCCTATAGTTTTTTCACAATTCGGAAATCTTTCTGGCCTTTGATGCGATTACTGCTTTCCTAATGCAATTTTCGTCCCTTACAAATGAAAATTAAATGGACAGAGGTACGAGATAAATTAGCCTAATTACTTTTATCTCAGTAAGGTTTCTCTTTCATTCCTGTTGTGGATACTTCTCAAATTGAATACCCAGTGGAATACTCTCCTTTTTTATTCCATTTTTGTCGTCTCTGCACTCTTTTAATCAAGTCATTTCGTGCCATAGGTAGTAGGAACTTCATTTTTGATTTGACTTTTCAATGGTATGTAAACCTTTTTTTGCAGTATTTTGTGTTTCCAATCTCTCTCTATGTGTTATACTATCCAACTCTACCGAGTTCACGAAGCACTGAAAGTATTACCGACTTATTATTGTTGGTGACGAGAGTGAGTGAGACGAGACTGATGAAATAATAGATGCCAACGGCTCATTTCCGGCAACCTTCATAGCAACAAGTGCATGTTACGCCACAAACATTGCAAGAAAGATATGTTTTTGATGGTTCCAGTTGCATGGCTCTCTTTATCTCAATTCCAAATGTGTGCATTTTTTCCCCGACTAAACCCGCATCTTGTCTTGCAATTAAGCCCTTTCTTCTCGCCCTCCGACCTCTCAGTCCCTAACATCGGTTCCCTCTACTCTAATGAGGGCCGCACCTGGCTCGCAGTGCCTCAGGCCCCCTCATCACCCGAAACATATATTTTTTTCACTCCCACCTACCACCTTTCTAAATGCACATAGGGACCCTGTAACAGCCGTCTCCCATCCCTTTAGCCCCTCGCGTGGGCATCAAGGGTTATCTTCCAAAGACGCCCGCGGCCATTTTGATGGGCATTAGAAGTAAATGTCTAAGACACATCCATTTTTCCTTGCGGTCGCGCAAGACATGTGGGTTGGGGCTGTTCTTAAGAGTTGAGGCGGACAATGGAAACATGCTGCATGAGCTATCTTTCTAAGCAACCGTGCATTTCCGGTTTAAATTATGATCCTTGCGTAAGAGCCTAACGATGAGTCATTGTAACTTTTAGTTCGATACCTTCTGCCTTCCCCTTTAGATGAAACGTCTGTTATCGAATAATGTCTGATGTGTAACTATCGGCGCGGGATAAGGTTGAGAGAACATTTGTAAGGCGAAAGGCTTTTTATGAAAGTGCCTTCTAATGTGTTAATTATTTTCTAATATAAGTGTTAATTGAAATGAGCTCAAGAGGCTTCGCCTCAATTTTCAATTAAAACTTTTATATTACCCTCTCCTAGCTCTCATGGCATTGCGACATTGGAAACGGTAACTTTGAGAAAAATGTAAGATTTATTTCAGAAAAAAATGTACTTCTTACCACTGCACCATGTGCACCGATAATTTATAATGCCTCTAGTTAGGTCATAGGCAAACACTTTATTTATAAGTTTGCTATAATCGGACTCTCGGTCACTTTTTCCATTCAACTACCTTCATTAATTTTAGTAGAAATTATTTATATTCATTGTTAGGTACGTTTCTTTCTTACTATTGAACATTTAAAAAGAGAGCACTTGAAGAGAAAAATCAAAAATTTTATCTATCCCATTGCCCTCTGGCTAATTTAAAGAAAATTTCTTTCTAAAAAAATATTTTAAATGAAATGCTCCTTGTTCTCGAAGCATAGAGGTGAAGTGATCTGGCTGTCCAGAGCGGACGGCGATCTCGAGTTCTATCGATAGGTCGCATCGTTCCTGTTGTTCATCTATCTTCAGTGAAGTTTCCAAGCGAAACAAATTGACGTCTTTGTTTTTTACTCCTCTTAAGGTGACAGCTTTGCCAAGATGAGAAAAATGTTACTTGCGTCCTTTTCTTTTCTCAGCAAAGGTAAAGAGTGAGCGATGGTACCATTGCGTTTCTGAAGTTCGCTTTTCTCTCCTCTCCTCCCTCCGCTACTCGTCGCGAGAACTCGCTGCATGATGTGTTTGCGATATAACGGAGCGTAAGGACCGTCCCGTCTCCCACCGCACGTACATTCCTCCTCGTACCCCTCTCCGCTTCCTGGAGGATGGAGTTAAAATAAAAGGAATGAGGGATTCGTGCCGAACGTTGCACCGAATGTAAGCGCAAAGTGTTCCTCTCCCCTTCCCCGTACATCTAGTTCTTACACGCCTGCATGTACTTAGCCTACATTTATTTCATGCTCATCCCACGAGGGGGGCTGCCTTCGGTGCCGTTAGATAAACGGTGTCTTTTAGCACCCCGGCCCCCCTTTCCCAGAGCGCAAACTCCCCGCACCC
>LYUA01000137.1:236122-247812 GCA_002093875.1 Calopteryx splendens
CCCCCCAACCTCCGAAAACACACTCCCTCCGTTCAATTCCCTCCAGCAATTCGGCCGGTAAAAGGGATGGAAGGGTAAAATTGGGAAATACCACTCTCCCCTCCCCCCCACACGCACACACTCACTCACCCACCCAACCTCTGCCTCGCTTGTAATATCACATCTCTCTCCCTGTATAATTTTCTCCGCCGACCGGTAAAAATAAAATTCCCGAATCTCTCATCTTGCTCACGTTTCCTCGCCCCCTCCTCCCTCTCTGTTTCTCCGTCTCTCTATCTGTATCTCTCTCTCTCCTCCCCCGAGAGAGAGAGGAGGCCCCTCTCTCTCTCTCTGCGGTTATAACAGATCCTCTGTCCTTTCTCCCGTGCCCCAACTTCCGCTTTTGCTTTCTATCGACATCCATTCATTGCATTCTTCCGTTGGCTCCCCCGCTTGTCGCGGATGCCACGCTCTACGTCGCCGTGCACGCCTGTCCCAATGTTGGGACAGGCGTGTTGGGATTTTTGGGGGATTATTTTCTTATCCAAGAGTACCAAGGTTTCTATGGAACTTGCCACATATTTCCTGACTTTTGGCTGGCTGCTGTGGTGGTGGTGTACTATTTTATCTGTGGCCGAGCCTAAATATGATTTTTTTTATCTAATGTTTGCTAATAACCCTTTTGTTGTAGTAGTTGTAACACACTGTGGCCAACATTTTATGTCGTATGTTATCAATTTCAAAATATTATAATTATATTTGATGATATAATTATTAATGGAAAAGAGGTATCAGTGCACTCATGTCTAGTTTTGTTTTTCTTGTCACCCATTTATGAGGGATTCTATATTTAATAGAGAATATATGTACAGAGGGAACACAAATAACAGCATTCAAATTAGAATATGAGTAGAGTGATTTCTGGTGGGCCATTTTTATTAAGCTGGTTGAATGATTGAGAAGCATTCTATTTAAAACTATCATATCTTTAAATTTCATCAGTTGTATATTATTAGAAATTTTTAACTATCTAATGTGTGCATTTTTTAATTCTTAGATGTAATTTAATGAAGTAGAAATTGAATTAAACTACTTAAAATTTTATTTTTCTTAATTTATCAATTGTTGCTAGTGAAAATGAGAAATAACCAACAATATACCATCCTTATTATACCAACCTTATTATTTCATAGCTCATGGAAATGTAATGGGATTTTATCAATAAAAATAAAAGTGAGTGCCCCTCTATCAGTTTTAATAAATACTCCTTGGTTTTTTCAAGTTCATTTGGTTCTTATCAATGTTAACAGGTTTAATTCTTAATTCAGAGGAATTACTGAAAACATTTAAGTTTTACTCTCTTATCACAGATATTTTTCATTCAAAAGTATTTTGAAATAGCACTATGTTCATTTGTATCATTATTGCACATATGTCATATTCTGAAAAACAATTATCATGTTCGATTTTCAAAATTGTTTAATTTCTTTAACTATGTAATAAAATTTTTAAAATACCAACTTGAAACCCCCAGTAGGGTGTAAAATAAGTGGTGGCATATAGGGAAAGTTTAAGGAACCTACAAGTGGATTTATTTAGCATATTGTAAGCATTACCTTCATGAGACTCTGTATAGCAGAGAAATTAACATGTATTTCATTTCTTATACATAGGCTCTTTGATATCTGTAATGGAATGAACATGAGTTTTTTTCTTTTTTATTTACCTCATTCCTTTTACGAATTCATTCATTAACTTTCTCATTTTCATTTATTTAAGCTCTTTTTCTTGTCCCACAATATATCAATTTTGCATGAACATGGGCATCTTTTAACATGCTTTCAAAATAAACCAAGGAAGTATTAAAATGTCCATAGATTAAGGTTTTCAAGAGCAATTCGTGGAAATATGGAAGTCTCGCTGTTATTCATTGCTTTATATATTATTGTTTGTCTTATGTTTTAAATTTAAATTGTGTATGCACTTTAATGTTCAATGCAGTAATCTCTTATTGATCCTGAGTTAATCAATAATGGAACTGATATAAATAGCATTATTTTATTTCATCAAAATATTTTTAAGCTTTTTGCATATTTGATTGGACCTGTAAACAGTAGTTGGACAGATGAATTGGCTCATTAACCTAATGACTAATGGGTAATTATGGAAAGGCAGTCTTTGAAGTTAGACACGGTGATTTAAATGTCTCTTCATTAATTTTATTATTTTCCTTCTGTTTTTTTTTTCTAATTCAATATCCAAGAATTTCTTTAGGCTGACATCTTTTTTATATTATAAGGGCACATTTCCTCTTGCTGTAATGAAGTTGGCCAGTTAAATAGAATGGAAGTGTATGGCTTTTTAAATAAATTCAGCAAACTTCTGGTAACCTAACACTGGTATACAATGTACAAGCCTATTTATTTTGATTCCAAGTATTTACAATTAACTTTCAATTTTTTCATGTAGCTAATTTCCACTGCATCCAAATTCCCTGCAGTTTACTTATTGTTAGTCATATTTTAACATTTATGACTATGACACCAAATTAAATGAATAAACCCAACATAACATATAATCAGACAAGATTTCTTTTCAAGGAGGGTATATTGGATAAGAATAGGCGCACATTCCTTTTCCCCTCGGGAAAGTCATTTATTTCTCAGTAAAATGTGTTGATTATTATTTTATTAGTCGATAGAAAATTAAGAACATGGCTAATGGGGAAGTTTTAGATCTAATATATTGTGATCTTTATCTCCAACAAATATACTAAGTTATCATAGAGTTCAAACGACTCCAGTTGTTGAGGCGCCCAATAATATTAATTCTACTTCTAGTTATTATAGCCGGTTTATGAGAAATAATTGGAACTATGATTATACTTTTATTGTCTAATTAATTTTAATAAATAACTTAAAGTTTTAACAAGTTCTTGTTTTCAGCTCTGCAAATGATGTTCTGCAATAATTTTGGATTTTATTTACCTTGTTTTATCCTTATTCTTTAAGTTTTTTTATTTTGTTTGAAAGAAAACATTTTGAGTAAGTGTAATGTTAGGTTGCATTTGACTGTTCATATGTGTTGTTTCTGCATGTGTATTTTGAAATTGTAATTGTGTGTACCCAGATATTTTTGCATGAATATCTAAGGCCAATGTGTAATTGAGTGTATAAAAGTATTGAAAGCTATTTTAATGTAATATATTATAGTAAAATGAAACATGACATAAATTGTAATGCAGGCACAAAGTTTAATACATTTTAAGATGTTGATTGTGGCCATATAGTACTTGAGAATGCAAAATGTTTAGCTCACATTCAACTCATATTGGCTAAGAGGTAATAAACAAAGCACCCAGTAGCACCTCATTAAAGGATCTTGATCTCATCATTTTAGATTATATTGAATTATGTAGTATGAACAAAATGAAAGGAATGCCTACATTTTTTAGGAATTATGCCAATGTGATGATAATCTTATAGGCTCATTGAAATTTAATCAGGCATAACTACTCCTTCCAGTATAGTGTGATATTGTCAGAATGTAAACTTTTATTGATTTTTTTGTCCACAATTTGCTGTCTTGAGTTGCAGGAAAAGATGAAATACAAAGATCTTTCATGAATAAAAAATTGAAGATGGCATGTTGTTCATTTTCAGGTTTAGGGATGCACATCTTCGAAACTCAGTTTAGAGACTGAAAAGAATAGGAGTTGACTATTCTTTAATATGGTGCATTATACTTTTAGCTTTTCTTTCATTTTTTAAGTTTGTTCACCTATTTTATCCTAAAATTCCTCCTTGCTGATACCCAGTCAGGATTTTTTCTGGGAAGATTTAAAATCTCTGCATTTCTGATTTGTTTGTTTTTTTTAATCCTGTAAACCCTCCTTTCTCACCTCACCTCATAACCTCTTAGACAGTAGATTTTTAGTTCCTCTTTTGTTTTTGTGTTTCTTAGATTGCCCAGCTCTCTGGAAACTGAAAGCGCCCGCCTGGACGCAAGATCAACTTCAGGAAGCAATACGTGCTGTAGTCACGCAGAAGATGCGATTCACCCAGGCTTCTGCTCGTTTTGGCATTCCAAAGGGAACTTTATATGATAATATTCTTGGAAAGTCTAAGCGAATGATGGTGCTTGAAGAAGCAGGACTTACTAGTGATGAGGAGAAGGCAGTCTTAGAATATTGTTGTCAGACTTCAATTTTGCCCTACAATCGAAGGACAAAGAAATCACTGGCAGCAGTAGTTAGTTTTGTTGAAAAGTTGAGGCAGGAGCGCGACCCAGAATTCCACTTTACTGGTCTCTCTGGTTTCCGATGGTGGTGGGCATTTTGTAAAAAGCATGGAATTGTGTCTCTTTATTTTGATCCTAATTCAACACCACCTCCAGCAGATGGAGAACCAATAGACTAAATGTTTTCATTTTTAGAAGCATTTGCAAAAGTTCCTCATCATGATTCACAATTTACCTGATTAGTGCTTACCATCACTTGGGCAGCAAAAATTTATTTGGGATAAGAATGTCAGGTAGATTAATGGTGTAAATAAATTTTAATGTTTACCCATGTGTTGAATGGGATTTTATATAATTGATTTTTTTTCCCCACCTGAAAGTTTCATTTAGCTTTGCTTTAATGTCACGAAAATGCTTACATTGTGTGTACAGTGTGTGCCAACTCCAGTTGTGTCCCATGGCCAATTGATGAAGCCAACTATCTATTAATATTGTCATTTTACTACACACTTCCTTATATAAATACTAACACACTGCTTACAATCCGTGATTATCATTTGCATGGTGCTGCTAGAGGAAAGGTATTTCATTTTCCCAAGCAGTTGTGACCAATGCATTCTATCCTAAATCTATAGCATTAATACAGTCCTTGCAATTTTCTACTAATTCCCACTGTAAAATATGAGCCACTTTCAAGTGAGAATTCTATACAAGAAAGTTTTGGTCCTTGCGTTAACTCCTTCAGTGTAACATTCCTGTTAGCATTTACATAATAGATGCTTGCTGAGTGTTATTAATTTGATTTGGTTTCATTTCATTCCCCTTATTACTGCATCCAAGTGAACCTGCACTTTTGTTGGAATAAATATATTTTTAATGGTTTATCATCTGTTGTAGGTCGAATGCACATAAAAACTAAGACTGTTAATATAATAATGATGTTCAGTGCCAAGATCAGTGAAGCAACTAAGTTTCATTGAAAATTTCTGGGAAGTTGTCCTGCCTCAGTGATATGACTGGTTTCATATACATACCTCAGGAAAATGCAAAGTTGATGCACGTTTATGCCAGTGTTCAATTTGCATATTTTTATTTGATGCTCTTTGTGTGTTAAAAACCCCTCATTTAATGTGATTGAGAATGCTCAACCTGCAAATCGTGTGTCTTTTCATGATAGCAGTGGTAGTGATTTTAGCTTGCATGTTTGTCAGTCATGTGGACCATTTTTTCAATCTTGGAAGTGAGTATGGTGTATGTAATGAATGAGGACAATTGCGCAGATAAGTGTTTTAGGCAGAATATTTTTTATGATGAGAAGATGTGTAAAAATGTGATAATGTTGCATATTTTTCATATATATTTGATCATTTTTTTATTTTCCTATGCCAAAACCATGTGAACAGAAATTCATTGAATGTTAGTTGGCATTACTTTTTCAGTGCTAAATTATGTTTGTAGGATGATGAGAGAATCACAAACACTGCTAATTTGCAATAATTAATACAATCGTAGTGCTACAATAATGTTGATATGTCTTAGCTTGTTATGTGCGTTGTCAGGGCATTTTGCAATCATCCTTTTTGATCTGGCATGTATATTGGAGTTTTAAAGAATATTTAGCTCAAAGTTAGCTTTCAGATATTTTTCTGTAATGTTGAGCCATTCATTTTGAATAGTTTGACATGAAATTGTTCAAGTTTTAGAATTATATCTCTATCCACCTGTTGAAATTTTTTAGTATATGGTGTCAATTTCTCTTTATGGTGAATAACTTCAAGGTAAGTTGCCTGTATCATTTTGACTCACTTTTACTCTCGCTGGAATTGCTTCTTTAATGGGTTGCACCAACATTCATGGTGAAAATATATTTATTTTTGATTTCTTAAAATTCAATAAGAATTGCGCAATAAGAATAAATGGCAAAAATCATGTGTGTTAAAAAATTGAAGAAAACGTCATCTGCCTTTTACGAATATCATTTAATTTCTGAACTGAATTTTAATTTTGAAAATCATTTTTGCAATTAAGAAAAATTAAACTTTACCCTTATATAGGCAACAGAGATCCTCATCTCACCTCATTTCAATGCATTATAACATTGACATTTTGCATTAGTTTTTATTTCCTAAACAAGTCCAAAGCTATATTTTAATTAGTTAAATATACATGTTTTTTTAGAATTTCTGGGCTTAAAAAAGCACTTAGGTTGGTCCCTTCAAAATATTTAGCCAAATTGGTAGTTCCATAGACTATTCTTTCTCTGATTTAGTTGGACCAATTACTTCCTATTTTGCATGGTTTAACTAGCAACTCATTTCATTCAGTCTATAAATAATTCAATCCAAATATTTGTTACCTCATGGGACATTGACAAAGACCAACAATGAAATTTTATTTGAATATAGGCACAAATGCGTATATTTTGAAATTTGATATATGATTCTTGTATTGGAATAACATGTGAGGATTATCATACAAGCCTTACTTTCTAAATATTAGGTTTTCATAAATGATGATTATATGACAATCACATTGGTTACCCTATATTGCGTTTTGCAACCCTTCATAAAACCTAATCAAATAGGAACCACTGTTTGTTCCAAAGGAAGTTATGGAGAAACTAAATTTCTTTATCTCAGCCATTTTTTGAGCAGCTTTTGTGAAAGTTAATTTAAACAGCTGTAGTACCTACCCTAATGGCCATCATTATTTTTTTGTTCTACTTTTCAATACTGCAGCATTCACTAAGTTAAATGCAAGGTAGTAGCTCAATTTTATGCATTTCATGAAAGTAAATTTGACTGAATTCTATATCTATGTGTCAGGCCAGAAAATATCATTTGGGCAATTTCACAATCAAATAGTGAAAAAAATTTGGCGAAACTATTATTTTTAATCAAGAAATATATATTCATTTAGTTTCTTTCACTGAAACAAATAAAAGGGAAAATTGGCAGTTTTGCATGAAATATCTGTTCGGGAAGGTCGAAGCAATTCACATGTTTTTAAAGGTGGTAAGAGTGAGTGAATGGTTCATAGGTAACAAGTTGTTCCTTTAGTTGCATTTTTAAATGTACTGCTATTCTGTTATAATCCAAAAATTTATGTTCTTCCCAAAATCGTTTCATATTTTTTTCAAAATATTGTTTTATATCCTCAATATGTTCCCTAAATGTTTTAATTTTGGTTGCTTCTGAATGATTTATTAATGCCATACATTATTTTTAATTTCGTGTTAACAATTGTTGTCATATTCATCAATTTTTATTCAGGGGGTCAACCAAGAGTGACAATTAACTGTGATTTCAGGGTTTTCCTGTGGGAATGTTTCATAAAACCTTAATTATTCAAATTATTGTGAACACATTGCATATAATACTCAAAATGACAGCAATTCTCCAATTCAGAATGATGAGGGTAAAATTAATCATTTTCATATTAAAGTTTTTGCAGAACTGCATCCCCTCTATAAATGATTATTGTCATTTGTGGCACAAGAATAAGGGATTGTAGTTTATTTTTGTAATTTCAAGTTTGTGAGAAGTTCTCTCGTTGTTGAATTTTGAGAGACAACAAAAACTTGCATTTTTTATATAAATCTTTGCTTGTTTAATTGATTTCTGTAATGTAGTGAATTTGTATAATAGATTTCATGGAGTGAAAATTGCTGAACATAAGCTCTAAGTTGCATTAAGTGCCAAATGGTGAAAATAAATGTTGAATAGTTGTCATTCCATTTTAAACAAGTTAAGGAGCAATACAGCATATGTTAATTGCATTATTTTGACTCATGATCTTTCATAAAAATAAATTTGATGTGAAAATAAAATTCTGTTTTTGTTTTAATTTATTTTCTCATGCATTATTTTCAAAAGTAAGTTTTTAGCTGTTTGCAATTGTAGCATCATTAAGCATGTTTTCATTTCATAGTTTTTTTCTGTGTAATTAGTGGTGACATTCTACATTCTTATTTATCTTTTAACTCCATATTTTTTTATACCTTCGTATATATTTGGAACCATGATATATGTTTTATGGTGCTGTTAATTTGTTAAAAATTTTCAAAGATGTTTACATTTAGTGCATAAAATTCCATTATGATTTAATGCTATCCTTACAACTGTATCGAGAATACGTTTTAACAGCAGTGGCACAAGAGGTATGCAGCTATTTGTATTCATTCACAAAATTCTATACTCAAGAGTTAATAACAGCCATTTCTTTATTTACAATACCAACATTTTAACTTTTTAAAGCAATCTGTTCAAGTGTAATATAATTTTTGAACCCCAGATTGAAGCAAATATATTTAAACTACCAGATGATGTTTGAAATGGTGTCGGAAAAGAGATATCTTTTATTTAACTGATAGTTTCAAAATTAAAAGTTGTTTTATGTTTCAACTTTCAAAAGAAATTATTTTATACATTGAGTATCTAACTCAAATTTCTTTGGAATTATTACTTGCCCCTTCAGAAAAATCACTCTTAGCCAAAATGAGAATTGATAACTTGGAATATTATAGAAGTAATAATATAGAAGAGATAACTCTGCCCAGAGATTGCATAATTCAATCATTTGAAAAAATTCAAATGAAAATATAATACAAACATCATTTATATGCATACACGATAAGCAAAATGCAATAATCAGGTAAAAGGCATGGCATATATGTATGTATTCAGCAGTTTAGAAAGTCTGAGATGAAATAAAGCATATCACAGATGATCTAAAGCATTGTATCATAGGTAACTATTTCAGGTTGTATGTTTAGGTTAATGTAGTGCTCAGGTTCTGTGTAGTATTTAATTTCATAGGCTTGTTTTATAATTTGACATAAAGCTGAAATCATCAATTTTAGGCTATGCAACTCCTCTAGTTCTGCTGAAAGTGACAGGGAAGTCATTTAATTGCCTAGTGGATTAGTTATTATAAGTTTTTTTGTTTTGAATCGGGTACAAATATAATCAGAAAGGTTGTGCTTGTTTAAACTAGAATGGTATTTATATATATTCAGAGCATTGAAAGTAAATTTAATTTTTTTAAGATGGGGTAGCAGGGAGGGGATTCAGATGATTGCACTGGTGATGAGCTTGACTGCTCTCTTTTGTACTTAACACTTTGAATAATTGACAGTATGAGGGGAGGAACCCCAGAAAAATTGTTGTGCCTTATGAGACTAGAACTCACAATGATAGAAAAGCATAGGCATAGGTGCCAAAAAAGTAGGGGAGCATGACCCCTCGCTATATTTTCGGTGCTCTCTTAAATTTTGGATACTATATTATTTATCATGCAATCCCATCATTTTAAGGAAAACAAGATTATGTTCTGGAAGAAAATGATATCCTAGTAAGAGTAGAAGGGCATAGGGAAAGAAATGATTAATGAGGATTTTTTCTCATGCTATAGATGTAATTTCAAATCTGAATTAAGGCTTTGTGCGTGCTAGATTTATTTCCCAAAATCAAATCTGCTCAAGATAATTTTGATATAGAAGTGGAAAATTTTCCAATGTGACCCTTAGTTGGAGATTAAATCAAATTATTTTTTCCTTTTTGCGAAGTAGATCTAGGATTACATACTTAATTTTCATTTTTAAATATTTCATTTTTTTATTTTAATCAGTAAAAGTTTATGCATAGAGTTATTATGCTAGGAATCAAATTAACTCTCAGTTGCTATCATTTTCCCATGGCTCATGTTACAGAGGCAACTCTCATCGTACTTTATCTGCATACTATGCCACCAAAATTAGCTGGTATGTACTCCGAAGTTAAAATGCTGGAAAATTTTGTTTTTCCCTTAATCTTTTTTCAGGAAAGTTCCATTTCATCATATACCTTTTATTGGTAAGAATGTATGCATAAAAACAATATATTCTAGGAATTCTCATTTGCTTGGATTTTCTGCATTGATTTGACCATCTCACTTCTCATTGCTACACATATAAATGATAAGCATTTTTAAATTCTGCCTTGAGTAAATGAAATTGGCCACCAGTTTCTTAAATCATGAAATATATTTGTTGTATAACTATCTATTTCACTGTAGTATTTTGGCAGAAGTAGTCACAATTCTTTATTGTCAAGCATGTTTAAATAAAAATTTTAATTGATGTAAATTGGTTGCCTAACTCAAGATAGGTAACTGGTTTCCATGTGTGATTTCATTGTAATTTTATTGATGTATTTTCTCAAGTAAGCCCAACTTTTCTCAGCAGTATTTTTTAATCTTTGATTTTTGCTGGTTTTAATTATATAAGCTTTGTCAATGAATTCTCTTTTATCACTACTCCATCACAGCAAAAAAAGGGAGAATGTTGAATGGGCATGTTTTAAAAAGTTTTTCCAAATAATAATATAAATGTTTTTGGCGTTTCTTGTTTCTCGCAAATATGTTTGTTGTTGTGAAACTGTTATTTCATATGTTTTTATTACTGTTTCTCATTTTTTCTTCATCAATTCCTTGTTTTGCACAGACAATCTTGGCGGTAGCCTAGAGAGCAACTACCATCTGCAACGCCCTCTCCTGAACTCCTTCATCACATCTAGTTTAGATCAGTCACTCAATAAATGCGACAGAAGACATATTACAAGTATGATGCATGTTTTTTTTCACCTGGATAAATACTAACCATTAGTTATATTAAAACACCTGTGTGTGTTTAGTTTTATGCAATAATGATAGAATAATAGATTAATATTAACCCTAACCAATAAATTCATATTTATTACTTTCAATAATGTCTAAATTTGATGGTTTTTTTTGTGGTTTAATTAACAGTGAAATGGTAATATTTTATATATAAGCTTCTAGTGAACACTTTGGTCCCAAAACCAATTATTTGATGAGTTTCCACACATAATAAAAATGAGTAATTGCCTGTTAAATATCCTGTGAAAGTTAAATGTGCATAACAAATTACGTTTTTGCAATATTTTGCCCCTATTTTCATGCTTTGTACAGTAATATCAAACTCAATTCCTACTTTCACTCTTAAAATTATTATAGAAACTTAGGTAACTCTCATAGAAACTTTTTGTAAGTTAACTACTAGATGCACAACAATATGCATTCATCTAATACATAAGGATATCATATTTGCTACACAGATGCATCTGTAAACAATATGTATCTATGTGGACCACCGCTTTGAAGAAACAACTTGAAGAAAGAACAGAGCTTTGTATCAATGTTTTGCTATTTTAATGTTTTAAAAATAATAAAACTCTAACAAGTTATAAGTTACATTATACATTATTTGAAGATAAACAAAATACCAGGATATTATTTTTGTGTAAATTATTAAATATAATATGAAGTAGAATAATATGTTAAACAACTTCCCATCCAAAATTTATACAACCCAATCCTCGATGCATATTTTAGGATCAGGGGGGTTATTCTGTATACCTTCGACTCCAAGATTCGGCTTGGATTCGGAAGAACTTGCCAGCGACCGTGCACTC
>LYUA01000137.1:258292-276851 GCA_002093875.1 Calopteryx splendens
GCTTTCAAAGTGAAAGATTTCCTAATTCTTGAGAAGAATTCGATCGCGATTGTGCGAATCGTGATTGTACGTATTCTAACAAGTCAACAAAAATAATTGTTTATTTCTAGGCCTATTAGACTATAATTGATCCAAAAAACAAATAAATCAAGTAAGGTCATAATATTTATAAGTAAGTAACACTTGTACTTATGCTGGCGGTGTTATATTTGATTTCATATTTTATGAGCGCGAATGTAGTCCCCCCCCATTACTTCCGACCAACATTTTAAGCAAAAATTTGGAGAAATACGGTACTTAATTTCCAAATTCAAATTTGAAATATTATATGGGCAAAAAGGGTTGAAAAAGAATTGAAGTATATGAGGGAAGAAAAAAAAAGAAAAATAGAAAAGGTGTGAATATGAAAAGCTAGACATGAAAGGTAAATGAGCTGTGGAAAAAGTTAGTACCTGGGATTCAGAGATAACATGGAGTTAGCATTAGGGTTTTGATGAGCAAATGAAAGTCAGTGAAGGAAACTGCTGTAGCATTAGAGGTAAAGTGATGAAGGAAAATACAATTTTTCCTTCTCAATAGTAAATTTCATGTTGGGTAGGTAAGAAATTATGTAAAGGGGGGAAATATATGTTGTGAAGTTTAATTTATTTTTAATTCAGTCCATTGGAGAAAGCAATTGGCAGTTCCTGAGAATTGTACTACACTATTGAGACTTCTAATGCATTTATAGAAGAAGTAAACACTTTCACCTTAAATTATTTCCTTGTATAGTGATGATCAAGATTCTACATTGATCAAGGGTTATAGAGTATTACACTCCATATCAATCTTTATTAATATTTGGTTCTCTTCTTTTCTCTTTACTCAAGAGTCCTGTTTATTGTCATCAATTCTCTCCTCTTTCTAAACATTTTGCTTATGCAATTCTTCTTTTATTATCCTTACCCATATGTCTATATTTAACAGAAATATTATCCAAATAATGACCCGATAAGTGAACTATTCCTTCTACTACTCTATTTTAACCCAATTACTTGAATGTTTAAGTTAGCATGTGTACTTATCCAAGATATCAGTAATTTAATTTTATTATTTATTTACATCCTATACCTCTCACATTTATTATGTGACTCATTCAAGAATCACTCCAATTCCTTGGCAGGCTGGATAACTATGGATTTATCATCTCCATATTTGACTAAATCAGCCCATTGCCTACTTTCAGACCTACTGACAGATCTTCCTATGACCTCTCTTACCATTTCCTCACATATAGTTAGTGCAGTAAAGTAAAAAAGCATAGCTGATAAAGGACAGATCTGCTTCCCTCTCCTACCTGTTTATACCTCTTTCAATACTCCCATTACTTGCACAGTCTGATTCATAGTGGGATTTTGAATAACGTTCCTATCCTTCAATCTACTTGTCTATTCTGTAATGATTTCACTACCTTGTCCACTTGTTTTATGGTGCTAAAACTTATTATTCAGCAGGGAAACTTAATCGTAAGGATTCAGTAATAACCTAACTACCTACTGGATTTATTATGCCATTATCTCTCCTCATCATTCACAAACTTGATGATGACACATTGAATAATATTGAAACATTTTAGTGATCGAATTTGCATGAGACCATTCATTTCAGAATTTTCTCATTCATTAGATTACTTTGTTAACACCCATTGCAGATGATAAGCCAATTAGAAAATCTTACATACTTGTTCAACCCTTAGTTAATCTGTTTAAATATGCCATGAACAATACAATACAGTGTCTTAATTATCTTACATATTCTTAAGGGGATATAAATGTATCAGAGGTACTAATGGTAGGATTGGTTGGGATAAATCTCATAGGTTGCCTTACCGAAAGACTTTTGTAGCTCCTCTTGGCAGAGGAAGAATTGTTTAAAAGTATTAGATAAAATCAATTACTGGTTTATCATGTATGTTGTAAGACTTATTTACACCTTCATATTTATTTCCTTTTAGGTTAACCTACCTTTCCAGCAGTTAAGGATTTTTAGATGTAACAATAATAATTTATTTAATGGATTCAGTTAACCCCAATTAAATGTGTTTTTATATATAGCAAATAGTCCGCACACATCTGTACCCTTGGTGGTGAATGAAAATCCACCTAGGCAGGGTTCAAACCTGCGACATCTAGGTTGGAATTCAAGGAAGTTACCCCACTGTCACCAAGGGCGAAAAATTATTAAATTTAAAAAATAATAAATTCTTGTGATGAGAAATTGTCCATTCATTAACTATAGCATTTGGTTGAAGTTCCCATCCAATCATTTTTCAACACCTTCAATATTATGATATCTATAACATTGAATGAAAGCTCTTTGACTCTTTCATTTCTTGTAGGTTGCAGTTTGTTTATATATTATTATATTTCAACCATATATATCAATATCTAGGTTCCTTAAGGATTAGAAATGAGTGTAATTCTATTTTTGATCATGGTAGATAGCCTCCCTTCCAATGTTCTATTTTAATCCTTCCTTTCTGCTGAAGGTACTCATTTCATTCATAGTATAAAAGACTCCACTGACACCTGATTGACTTTTGTGATTCTATTATGTCAGTGGTGTTCCACTGGTTCTCAGACAATGTAATTTCGTGGTGAATTAAATACTGACAAAACATAGCTGTTAGTATTTTTGCTTGGTACATTTTTAAATCACCCAGGAATAGAGAGCAACTTGACTTTGATATTGACAGAAAATTTCAATAGAAATTACATGCATTTATCCTTTACCATTGGAATAACAAGGGAGGGGCGGTGGGCCCTGGTCCCTCCCTTGTTAATCCAATGGTGAAGAAGTCAAACTGGCCCTCCTTAAATGGAAACCTCAAAATTTCTTATGGAAGATTTTCAGCAATTTCCTAAGGATGGGGCCATGCCCCCCTGCCCCAGGAAAAGCTACTATGTAGTTACAATGTCCTTTACTCTTCCTTATTAAACTATTCAAAGCAATCCATATATTCTTTAAATTCGAAATACTGTTTCCCAAAGACTTTTTTATCAGTTTATTTAGGTCAGGATTATTTCTCATTTCCATTTGGGGAGCATTGTAAACCAATTTTTAATCAGCTTGGGATCTAATGATTCTTTAATGGCCTGTTTATATTACTTCCATGTCATTTGGCATAATTTCTTTACTATATAATGTCTTGTTAATTTCATATAACTTTTACTTCCCCTGAATATAAAGAATGGATTTAGGCCATTCCACTTAAACAATTTGTTCATTCTGTTATAATTTGCTTCATTAGATGTAAATTTTCTTTTCCAATGGGTAGTTGTTGGAACTGGGTATGTCCTTATTTCAGTTTGATTCAGTTGCAATGTTTATTTTTCCTACTACGATTAGAAACTAGTGTCATACATATCATGTAAATTACTCTATAGACACAAATTCATGCATATAGATCCTTCTTACCTCCAGGTTTGGTTGTTTTTTATTTTCTAAAATATGAATAAGTATATAAAATGGAACTAATATCAAGATAGGAGATACATCCAGGGGTTAGTCCTAAAAGATAAATAAGTTAATATTAGTTTGGCATAGAAATATTTTATATGTATTTATGATTTTCATTTGGTCATAGTATTGAGACTAGTTATGTAATTAATGGACAGAATCTATTTCAGTGAAATTTATTTGCTATTGCTGATTCATTACTTGTACAATGGTGTTATGTATTTTATCTGGAAAATGTTCTATCCATGGCATAGTAATAATTAAGCTATTGTTATGTCAATCTATTAATATCATGTGCAATTCTTCTATTTTTGCTCATTACAGATAGCTACCAATATCAGCTGCAGTCTATGTGGCAGAAGTGCTGGAATACAAACCAGAGTCTTGTGCACAACCTTCGGTTCCGTGAGCGTGGACCACTGAAATCATGGAGACCGGAAACAATGGCCGAAGCCATTTTCTCCGTATTGAAGGAGGGTCTGTCTCTATCCCAGTCAGCCCGAAAGTATGATATCCCATATCCAACATTTGTGCTGTATGCCAATCGCGTGCACAATATGCTTGGCCCATCAATTGATGGAGGATCTGGTGAGTCTAAGCTTTAACTTGCAACCCTATCTTTTCCATTCAAAATATTTGCTCAGCACAGGGAAAAAAAACAGCAAGAGACTACAATTCTTGTATGAAATTGTATTCAATATTTGAAAAAATTACCATACCATGACCATTACTCAGTGCTACACCAGTAAATTGTAAATTTTGAGAAGCTTAAAATGAAAGAAAATAAGTATTCATTATAAATTAAATGTAAATCAATTTTTAATTGAGTATAATTAGTGAAAGTACCTGATTAAATTGTTTTATTTGCACTCTTATCTTCCTATTTATCAGTTAGATTGTTGAAATACAAAATTGTATGTAATTTATTATTCACATTGTTATTTGTAAAAAAGAAACCCTTTCAAAAAGCAGGGACACATGACAATATAATAATATTTCTGCTTGAAATGAGAAAATTCACTTTACCATTATTCATTTCATTAACCAAATTGAAAATTAAAATCTGTTTTGAAAATTTCCCATAGGCAGAAATGTGTAGTACCTAAACAGTAATGTTGTTTTTTTAATAGAAAATTATTGGAAAATAATGAGAAAACAGTTCTTGGTCTAAATTAGGACAGCGATTATTTCCTAAGAATCAAAATCTAAATGGATGATTACATTCAAATGGATCATGTAAATTGATCATAACAAGAGAATTTAGGTGTTTTTTATCCATTCAATGCTGTAATCATTATGATGGGATATGTTTTTGCCAAAAGATATACTTCACAGTTATTGGATAAACTGTATTAAACTATGTAAATAGGATTTTGGTGGTGATCATTGAAGTGTATACCTATCTTTGTGATAGTTCACATTTTTTTATAATTAATTAAAAATGCTATATATGCATTTATATAAGAAGTTGATGTTGGAACCATCGTATTCTGCTATGGATCAAATGAATAATGGAATTGATTATGGGAAGCATTAGTCACAAAACATGGAATATATGCAGTGCAGTTAGGTGGGCAACTTATATGATGGTAGACATAAAATTATCCACATAAATTTTTAATAATACTTCGTAATTTTTTTCAAATTTTGGAATTGTGATATGATCAAATGTGAAAGAATTTCATGTACATTTTGAGTGAACTGACTTCAATTAATTATTTACATTAAAAAAAGTTTTTTTTAGGTATTTTAAGAATATTTTATTGTTTACTGAAAAAATTCATTTCTAATGTAATTCTATATGCTAACAATACTAATTGATGTATTATTACAACCTACATTGTGTTTAAGAAAGAATTTACAGATTAAGGTGTACCTTTGATCAGAGACTGCTTACCATACCTGTAAACATTTTGCTATCATCTTTGACTTTGACATATGACTTACAGTTTCAAATGTTTTCCTTCAGAGATACAATTATCTGAATCCCTAATTCTATAAAATCCCTAACCGTGACAACCTTTTTTCAGTCATGGAGTTTACCTGCTCTATTCCAAGCAGAAATATAAATTAATATTATGGATAGTTATGGTGAGGTTTCAGAACCCATGGGAAAAGAATATCTAAGCCGTTATATTAGTTTCGTTGGTGGGTCCAATTTTTTATCCCACAGTGAAAGGCAAAATATAGTAGGTCCCTATGTAATGGATATTTGCAAACATTCTCTTGATTTTCTTTAAGCCTGCAATTTTTGTTTTTAAGACAGCTACACAGCTTCATCAAGGCTATCCTTTCTTTGCAGATCTTCGCCCTAAGGGAAGAGGGCGACCTCAGCGCATTCTCCTTGGAAATTGGCCTGATGACCATATTCGTGGTGTCATCAGAGCAGTGGTATTTAGAGACACAACTCACGTAAAGGACGAACCAGCACATCTTTCTTATCCTCCTCGTATTCAGGTAAAGTTTACAACATTAACATAGTGAATTTTTAATTTAAAGCACCTACTTTGCAAAGGAACTATTTGCAAGCCATTATTCTACATACTACCATGTATACTCGTGTATAGTTTGACTTTTTCATACCAAATTTTTGGGCAAAAAATTGGGGGTGAAAGTATACACAAGGTCTAACTATACGCAAGTATAAATGGTAATTACTAAATGTATTCAAGTATAGTTCGACTTTTTAAAACCAATTTTATGAAATACTAAGAAAGTAGTGGAAAAAATATTTTTTTTCCTACTTAATCTCACTGAGTGGCCAGGGTATCTATCACATGAGCTTAAGAATTGATCACTATATGATAATTTTTCTTATCAACAATAAGTACCATGCTCTACTCACAAAGAAAATGTACAATCTTGAAAACAAGCAGATAATCGAAAAATAGGTATATTTGTGAGTTCCTCCTGGAAAAGCATACATGATGCCCACTCTCTTATGCCATGTTTGTACAGCATTATTATAACATTTAATTTGACTATCTATTGTTTCCACATCTTTATACAGTATAATAGATTGAATGATTTAAATGCAAATGCATGTGGACCACTCATTGGGTTAACTTCAGACACTTGTCAGTTTAAATGCCCTTTTAGAGTGAGCTGCATCAGTGTCAACATTGAACATTTGAAACTGTTAAAAATATATCTTTGGCATTAATGTGCAATATAAAAATATTCTTGGATCATCATTGTGAGTATTTAATCCTTGTACATATTGATTATTCCAAGCTATCCTATATTTATCCTTCCCCCAATTTAATATTGAACAACATGTATCAAATCACTGCTTCTATGTTTCTCCTTGATTGAATTATTGATTATTATGCTAAAAGATAATGGTGATAATGATCATCATTTCTGTATTCCTTCTCTCATTTTAGCTTGTTTTCTATTTTCTTCACAGTTAATCAACATCTTTAATATCTCTTATGTGCATTTAACAAGCTTCTGTAATTTTATTTCATTCCTATAAAGCCCCTTAAAGTTTGTAGAATTATGTTCCAATCCACATAGTTAAAAAGTTTCTCCAGATCCATGGAAACTATAAACCCAGGCACATAGGTATTCACTTCTCTACAACAAGGCTGGGAAGAAGTCTTCTCTTTGTTTGCTTCTTCAAAATCCAATTTCATCTTCACTTCACTCTTCCACTTTCCCCTCCATTCTGATTCATTATAAGATTATTCTTGTCATGATTTTGATGCATGGGTGCATTTTGATGTATCTGGATAATGGTTTGAAAGTTTAAAAATTTTCCACTTTTCTTTAGTAATGGAAAAGTTGCATACTTGTAATGTACATTTTGCAAATATTTCACAGTTTGCTTTCTTCAGAAATTTCAAATCTTTTTTCCTAATTAAAAAAATTAATTTTGATAGAATATCGTTGATTTCTGGTTCTCACAATTTCTTATATGTTGCATTAAATTCAGATATTTCAAAAGTTATCCTGATGTCTTTGTCTGTCCTTTGTATTTCTACTTTAACCCCTTATAGACCCAATGTAATAGGAAAAGTTTTATAAAAAGAACCATTTTTTCTTATAGAAGCCATTGTACAACAATGAGATAGAAAACACTAAAATTCCAGTTATTACAGTATATATATATAGTACAATATTACAGTTTTTATTCAGTAAACATAGAGAATGTTTTTAGCAGACAAAATTCAAAACAAATAATATTAAAATGTAACAATACCACACTAACTTCATAAATTTAGTACGATATTTTTAATTATTTTGTCAAACATTATTTTCTAAGGATTTCCACCGTTATATATAGTTTGATGATCAAAATATCAAACTCAGCTTCTTAAAGAACATTCAACACTGAAGAACTCATGACTAGAAACGTATGAGGAGCAACTGGTGGAGATATAACACTTATGGGACTCCAATCTCTTGTGCATTGCTAAATTCATCTTCTCAAAGCTCATTTTCAAATTTTTCTATGTCTTTGCCAAATCATATCACAAAAGTTATGCTCATAGTTTCTATCTGATTCACTTCAGCCCATTTTTATCCCTTAAAATATATTTATGTACCTAAAATAGATATGTATTTACCTAACAATAAATAAAATAGAGGTGGAAAAGGTAAAAACGTTTAACTACAAATTTTGCATTAAAACGGAGTTCAGCAATCATGAAGAACAACCCGCTAAATCAATTAAATTATTCAAATGCAAATCCTAAATAAATACCAAAAATAAGACAAACACCAGCTGATTTGAGGGTGACAGTCATAAAAGCAGAAAATAGTTATCTGAATTCAATCAGTCAGAATATAGTGACCATAAGGATGCACTGACTCACCCACAAAAGTTCATGCCCTGTTGATGGACTCAAGCTTAAGAAAATTAACACTATTCATGGCTATATGAAAAAAGTGTACACTATATGTACACCAAATGAAAATAAACCATGTGGTACATTGATGGCAGTCAGAAACAAGGGAGAGAAATGTATGTTCAATTCATTCTTGCAATGACCTCATTATTTGTAATGGCCTTTTCACAAGCATTTGTGCTACACAAATGGACTTTGACATTAGAAAAGTAATAATATCACGAAATCATGCATAAAAAATATTAAAGATGTGGTCTTTATTTCCTGGTATATGATGCAAGTGTGTACTGTTACAGAACCGGTAATTAAGTGGTTATAACATTCCAATCTTTAAAATACTTAACATTTTAATCCCAAATCCTAAATTGATCCACACTTCTGATTGATTTCTACTCTCAGTAGTCCAAACCTGGATTTCTGAATAGAGCTACACTTCACTTCCTCTATATTTTATTCAATAGAGTTCCATAGTTTTTGCTAATGAATGAACATGAGTGTAAAATATGAGGTAGTGAGCTGTTGTCTCTTAGAATAATGATATGTTGATATCCTGCACAAGGTAGTACCATAGTCATTGGAGTAATTTTTACTGAGCCATCAGTGAAATGAACATTTCCACTTTCACGTATGTAAAAGGTCGTAAGTCACTATTATGCATCACCCTCCTAAAGGTTATGGCTGTTTAGTTTGGTAGTAGCCATGCAGTCGAAAACATGGAACCAACATATGGCTTTGTAGTTCATTTAGGCCATTTACCATAGCATCAATCCATATTCCAAAAATACTATTAATTTTTAAGAAATTTTTCTTTATACAGACTGAAATTACAAATATTTTTCATGCAATTATGTAGAGTAATTGAAAAAATAAATGAAAAAAAATGCTGTAATGCCAGAAATAAAACAAGAACAAAAACAACTATTTCATGACACAGAAAGGAACTATTGATACTGGTACATGGTAGTTCCTGATTTTCAACAGTTTGTACTGAACTTTTCTACCAATTCAGATTTTTTTAAAAGCATTTTTTTGCAAATTTTCACCTGCCAATTGAAAATATAGACTCAGTTCTATGAAACCATTTGATATGTTTCAGTGTTATGCTATAAATTTCTACTCATTTTTATAATGCCATGCCAAAAATGTTTTGCCAATGGATTAAGGGTTTGAATCATGTTCTGATATTGCCTTCTTTCTTTATTCCTTTTCTTTCAAAAAGGAACCTATTCCTCCTCCTTCTCCACAGAATTACCCACCTCCTCCTCCAAATGTACCTTCTTCCAACGGACCAGAGCCAGGCACACTGTCAGTGGCAGCTGCAGCGGCCGTCGCAGCAGTCGCCCAGGGCCTAAGGCAGCAGCTGTGCGCATCTGCAATGGGCCCCCAGGCCCTCCCCCCTCCGCCTCCACCTCCGGTTGCCCCACAAGCTTCCCCGCCACCACAACAGCAGCAGCAACCAGATCCCACTGCGGGCATGGCAGCATTGGCCAATAGCCTAGGAAGTCTAGGCAGTGGCCTTGGAGGTCTCGTCGGGAATAGCATTGGAGGCATTGGAGCAATAGGAGTGAGTGGGATGACGTACAAACCCGGAGCAACATACGCCACGCCGCGTCCAGAGAATCTCTTCCAGGAGGATATTGATGAGATAGTTAAGAGCCCCCTGCAGCAGCATGGTAGTGGAGGCAGTGGGGTGGGTGTCGATGATAGGGTCATGTCTAGGGAACCTCCCCCCGAGTTACAGCCAGTTCAGGTGAAGATGGAGCAGCTGGCTGCCGAGGGCCATAATGAGTGAGATGACGGTGGGGAATGTAATCCAATGGCTCGAGGCAGCCCTGGATACCCATTCCCCTCAGATGGGCGGTGGATGATTGGCTGGCCTCCCGTTTCCCCGCCGTCAGACTGGCAAAGGCCCAGACCAGCATTTTGAGTTGATTGTTTTGTTTTTCTCAGTGTGGTTCACAGTTTATACATAAATAAAATATATATATATAAGAAAATGAACTATAGGAAATGCATATGAATTTGCCAGAAAATCTTTTTGAAAAAGTAAGAAAAAAGAAATATATGATGGGCTATTTCAGTGTGATATATCATAGTGTATGTCTGTTTCAGCCTAGTAAAGCCTTTTAAATTTGTCTACTTTTCAAGTATGAAATACTGGCAAGTATTTAAAAAGTAGAAAACATTACAGAAATAGGACCATAGCATGCAGGTGCAATACTGTTTAATTTTGCCCTTTCCTAAATTGTAAGTACTGGTGGTTAAAAAAATGCTTAAGTGTTTTCACAATGTAAGCCATTCCTTATTTGAAGGAAACAATGATATGTAACATTTTTGCTTTGAACTAACAAATGTTTTCCATGTGCAATGGATTATAATTACTGTTGTGTAGGACTTATATATGCACCTAAAACATTTGCTGAAATAGCTTATTAATCACAGCTATTTGGCTTTGTTTTTAAATCTCACATTGTATTTCATATATAATCTACAAAGCAGTATATGATGCTGGAAATCATCCAGAGCTCTTTAACATTGTTGTTTATCCCAAAACTGAACTGATTGATTCCACTTAATTGTGATGTACGAGCTGTCATAATAATTTTATTTTAATTTTCATTGTATATTATAAGTATTTTTTTTGAGTTTGTAGCAAAGTTGTTTGATTATTTATAATTTTCTCACAATGAATCTGACAGTGATTTGAGATTATTTCTATCTTGTGAGTAATTGGAAAGAGAGCACCATTTAATGTGCGACACTCCATATTTTTTACTGCTAAGAATAGTTGTCTAATCATTTTAGCCAAGATTTTCCATGATTTAAGAATGGAGAAAAGTGCTATGTTATATTTGTCCTATAAACTCAGAATGTGAGTGATGGGATTTTTGTCTAAAGGCATTTCAATGCATGGAATTTCATCTTAGTTATCAACTTGAAAAAATCATTGATATCAATTTTGACTTGGTGACTTGTTTAATTGTGATTGAGGGAGGGCGTTGGCTGAGTAATTGCTCCTTGCATTTTTTGGTGAGCATAAAGCCCAAGGATATAAATGATTAGGATGATCTTATAAACTACCTACTTAACTCTATTGTAAATCTCCTTTTTTTTCACAAACTCATACTTGTGGCTTCCATGTATCAAGTACAACATGTATCAGAACACACACTTCTTTGGAGGCTCATGAGGAACTATGATTTGAGAAATAGTTTGCTGTCAGTTTATCAAGTATTGTCCATTTCCTTCACAAATATATAGGTAAATATCTTGTAAGGTGTGTACAACAATTCAGTGGGTGTAAAGAACAAATTAAATTATAACTTATGATGATGTAGTAGTTAGCTCTTCGAGTTTGCTTTTGCCATTGGAAAAAAATAATTAAATACAGACCTAATCAGTAATTCTGTGACAAGAAGCGTACCTTGAAACTTTTTCATAATAATTTTGGTGCTGTCTTTTCCTATCGTAGCTGTTAAAATCATCTGGAGTAATGTGTAATTCAAAGTTATCATTAGAAACCTTTAGTCTATTTGAATTTTTCCCTTGGTTTTAAGTGATAAAGTACTTGATAAAAAAGAGATTTAAGAACACTATATATGAGGTCGGTCACAAAAGTATGAATGTGTGTGTTGCTTGCATATTTTTACAAAAGAAAGTTAAGAAAAGAATGAAATTGTGATTCTATATGTAGATTTTAAAAATCCAAAGGATGCATGCTCACCAAGTGAGAGAAAGATCATATTAAAAGTTGGGAAGATTTATATGAAATATATAAATACATAATACTTAAAAGATATATATTTTGTCCAATAGTGAGTGGAGTTTCATGAAGCCTTTTCTGTGAGGGAGGCACAGTAGTATACTGTGTTTTGACAGAGATGCTGATTAAATCACTTGCTGAATAGGCATGAGAAATTGATTAGAAACTGCATATGTGTGTTTGTGCTGTGTGTATATGTGCATGAGATGTCAAGTGAGTTTTTGCAGCATACTGGATACCTACCTGCAATTTGATAGTAAATGTGTGTCAATATGGAGCAAAAGAAAAGACCACGGAACTATACAATGCCGAATGGGAAAGACCAAGATAGCCAATTTTGCCATGAATTCCTCTAATCACTATAATCAATACAAGTTAGTGAGTGTCAATTGTTGTTTAGTAATCATTGATGTGTAACATTCTCCGTTTACACTTTGCCAAATGTATCAGACTTATTATGCCCCTGTAAATGCCAGTATAGTCTAGTCAGTTTTAGCTTGAACTTGTGTGAGGAACAAAAAATCCAATACTTATTTTTGTGATTTGTTCATTTTGAAAGTGTACAAAATTTATATTCATAGTAAAGTATTGTTAATATTAGGATGAATTAATGCCTTCCTGCCATTGGGGTATGCCAAGATTGAATTTAAAAAATAAATGTCAAAACAAAACATTAAGTGATAACAAGTAAATTTTAAAAAGTGGCCTTGAAATTTCTTTGCTTACTTCATCAGTTTAAAAAAATGAAATAGTGACAAAAATCATAATACAGTGAATTTGTAGACAGCCATATTCTTGATAAATGAATTTTTGCATAAAATTTGTATGCCTAGTGGACACAAAGCAGTTTATATAGCATTCATCAACTTGTGCCTATCATGTGAATGTTTTCAGGAATAGGTTGTACTACTGCTAAATAAAAACCAGAAAAATTTCATGGAAATGGATGTCCATTATCATCAGAACTCTTGGCTTGCATGTGTTCAAAAAAGTAGTGAAGTGCCTTCCATTTTCTGACCACATAAAGTGATCAAAATGTCAAAAAAAAAGTTTTCATTGATTATTGACTTTAGTAAACAGATTGAACAACAAAAACATCTTAACTTCATTTTGGTGACAGGTATTACCCTAAATGGCACGTTTTCATATCTGTAGATTAACAAACTATCATTATAGGTTATGGGAGGTCTGCGTAAAACTTGGTAACCCAATATTGTTATACATGTAGTGCAGAAAAGTATTACACTAGTATAATAATGCAATAAAAATATGTGTAATTGTTAGTTTTAGCTGTTCCATGTAAAACCAACATGTGATTGTACAGTTGCAAATGTGGATTTTTTTGTTACTAGTGCTTTTAAAATACTGTTTTCACAATCTTTCAAACAAGTTTCTTGATGGAATCCCTAAGAAAATTATAAGTATTCATCTTCCAGAACAATTTGAATCTTGGAAAAATATAGGTGTCTACTGCCTCTCCCACGATGCTCATATTCAATCAACTGAGGTGATAATATGAAATTTATGGTCTGTCAGTGGAACAAATATTAGGTATGCTCTATTATGGCGAAACCCCAATTCATGATGCTATTTTTATGATACTTAATTCTATTGCATTTTGTTTCTTTTAACTTTTTAAGAATAAGTTATGGATTCAAGGCATTTTTCAATTTAATGAATTATTTGGAATTTTATTTAATGGATCAAGCATTAATTCTCTAGTGAGGTTCCATTTTAGCTAAAACTCATGTGCTAGCATACCGTTTGCAGGGGCTAATTGATTCTTCATGAACATTAAACTGCCTGTTGTGTTATGGTTAACTTTAAAAATTAGTTGCAAATTCCTGATATGTAAAGGAAGTCTCATCTGTTTTTATGTTTAAATGATTTTTTTATGTAATTGATGGCATGCTTGAAACTCACCAACTGTCAGTTTGCATACCTACATGAAGAATTATATGATCACACTGTATTAAATTGTATTGATGTTTAATCTTAAACACCTCTGGTCTGGTTATCCAGCTTGTACAGTATCCATTTAAGTAACTATTCTTTCTTTCAAATACCAGAATAATTTCTAATGAAATGATAGAATTAATAGCTCTCAATTGAAGCAGATATCACAAGTAGATTTATCCATAATTGAGAAGAAGTATGTTACTGGTAATGCCTAATAAATATTGTATTGCTGCTATGAACAAGGTTATTTCCTAATCTAAAGGTATGTTGTCCTGTTAATTGCTTCTGTAATCATAATGACATTAAAACTTCACACAGAAGACCATAGTTGGGATTAAGTTTATGTACAGTGTTAGCATGTCATAATAATCATTGGACAATCACTAATTGCATGACCATCGTACAATGGGCATTTGTCCATGTATTTTGATATTTCCTGCAGTCACAAGTTTTGAATGATTTACTTTCAACTATTTATAGTAAGTTTATTTTAGTTCATAATATTAAGGTCCAAACCACTCAGTCCTTTCTTTAACATTTTTGTGGGCACACTACCCTTTGACTACTTATAACCCCTAAGCATATTTATTACGTGTAAATCATCCTTGAAACTGATTGGAGAAATATCATTCAAGTTGATTTTAATTCATTTTGATTCAAGCATTTCTGATATTAGGACCATGAAAGATGTGACGTCTCTTTAATTGTATTTGTTTGCAGTTTTCTTCAAAATTGAATAAATTTTTATTTTTACTCTACTTTTTTATCGTAGAAAATTGATATTCCTTATTATTTCCAACTGTAGAAACATTCCTCCAAAAATATAACAAATTATATAATAACTGTAAGACACTTTCACCATTGGTTCAATGAAAACAATGTAGTTGGTTATGTGCAAATTTATAGAATATTAGTTTATGAATTATCAAGCATTCTAATTTCACAACAAGGATGAAATAACTCCTTTTTCAGTTCTCCTTTATTCTGTATTCCTGGAATTTAAATCTAGTGGCATCCCCTTTCCAATTGTGAGGAGTGTGTGAGGTATGAATTGTGAGAATCCTGAAGTATTGTTTGTCCCTCCCTGCTGAATATATGTATTTACATTTGGGTATGGAGGGTTAATGATATATATTTAATCAACCTTTTTGTGAGTAATTAACATTAGCATATGCATTTACAACAAAATTTAGTGGTATTTTAAGTGCCAAAGATAATTTATATCATCATCCCATTTGCACTGTTGATTCCATAAGGTTTAGTGGACTTAGCAATTGTTGCTAGTAAATGTCAGCTTTTAAAGCATTAGTTGTTGGTCCTGTTACTACTGAGAAATATTGTTGTGCATTTTCACACCAAAAGATAATCATGTGAAAAGTTAGTTATCACCCCCTGGACGCATTTATTTAAATGTGCTTTTGATGGAAAGAGTTCTTACCTATTAATAATATTTCTGTATTTCAAGGAGTTTAATTCAAGAGGGTGAAGTGGTTACATTATTTACAACTCATCCGTGAAGGTGAACTTTAGTCTGAATTATTGGCTACACAACATCCCACCAAAATATAAAACTGTAAATTTTACTGTGGGCATACATTTGGCAAAAGTGAAAATTTTGGAAAAGACTTAAGTCATCTTCTTATAGTAATTGATTATAATATGTGAACATTATTAAATGATGAGGTGCTATATGCTAAGCATGAAGTTCTGTTTCGTTGTTAGCTGGAACTGAAAGTTATGGTGGCATTGGATGGTGTTTTTTGCAAGAAAAGAAAGGCTTCACAAACATACCACATGCCTGACCTGGATTTATTTTGAGCAGCTGTTTGCATGTTGTTTTAACTCTTCCTTCCTCGATCAGCCTAAGTGTAACACAATGTGATCCTTTAAGTTTGCTGATGTCATTATGTACTTGTGTATTCAATAAATAGTTATAAAAGTTGAAAAAATCATTATTTTATTTCATGTATAGAATAATCAATTTTTTATAATTGTGTGAGAAAAATGAAAATCATGCATTTATTACCTACCTACCTAAATTGGACCAAATATTATTCATTTTAGAAATGAAGGAATATTTAAAATAAATCAAGAAATGAAAAACCTTAAATGTATTTAGTGGAATGGAAAAAAAACTGACAGCTCTATCCTACACTATTAACCAGGCTGGCCTTGTAAGTCACAGTGAGTGAAGTGATTGTGCCAAAATTTCTTCTGGCTTATATCAAATTTTCCAATGGAAACATTTTTATTCATTTAAAGTCATTTGTCCTTCAACAGGGACATGGTAGTCCCTGAAGTGGTTAGAGCGCTGGACTGCTAAGTGGAGGGCCCGGGTTCGATTCTCGGTGATGACCAATTCTGGGCAACCTCAGCTTCGCCCATGCTGTGTACCAATTTTCGGGTACAGCTCATCATGGGTGCTACCGGGAAAGGAATTGGCCACCCTACCCTTATGTGTGAATTTCACATGTGAACTCTACCCTCACCTACCAAACTGACCTTTGGGTTGATTACCGTGATTTTTTTTATCCTTCAACAAATTACTTCTGCTCTCTAGTAAAGACAATGATGTCAAAGCCCAAGATGCAAATATTTGGTAAATAAGTATGTTTTTAATTTTTTCTTCAATTTGAAGTGTAGAATTGAATCTTTCATGTAGCATTTGTTACTTTTTGCGAATACCACTTTCTTTTTAATAAATAGTAGAGTGGTTAAATTCATTTGCACTGAAAATACTACCTTGGAGATTACATTTGAATTACCTGCCTTTTCATTTTAGGACTACAAAGAATGAGAAAGTAGCCATGGCTGTTGAACACACAATTTAGCCTCCTTGCCAATTTAATAGTATATGTCTATATTAAAATATTTAATAAATAACCTCCCTGGCAGACCCAAATGCTTTTCAATTCTCGTCAAAATGTTCAACAAATTACTTTTCTTTTGAAGTCACTCAATTCTCTCTAAGGAGCTGCTCTTCTAAATGTCTTATAATCATGAATAATCACATTACGTCCACCTCTGGAGATATTGCAATTTTTGTTCATTTTAGCACAACATAGCCTTTACATCTTAAGGATTTATTAACTTCCACATTGCACCATCTAGGCATCTCTTTTATAAATTTATTTGGTATAAACTTGTTGGCAGCTCATCGTGTGATCTCAAGGAAATTATTCCAAATATCCTCACTATTTCTGTTATTTTTAAAATTCAGAAATTTATGTTGTAACTAGCGTAATGCAGCATGATCTCATTTTTTAAGCAAGTTAATCTTTCTTTTATGTCTCACATTTTTTACTACTCTCTGGAAGAATTTAGCTTTTTCTACTCAGTGGTCACTAATTCCATGAACAGTTTATTTATATATGGCCTTTTCGGGTATATAAACCAAGAATATTACCACCTTTTATCTGTGGAGTGACTCGTTGATTCAAGGAGTTCGAAGTAAAAGTACCAAATAGGGTTTATTTAGGATGAATAACATGATGAAAGTTTTACCAAGAACCTTGGACTCTTACTTACGATGGTCCTTTTATTATGAAAACATCTGAAGACTCTGACATCCCTAATTGCATGTACATTGTACGTACATTGCTCATGTTCTAAAGACAGGGGAATGGAGGTGAGAATCTAATTATATCCGTTCTGTTTAGAGAGTCAGAGCAGAATCCGAGGGAGGGGTTAGGGGTGAATCTGGGAAACGCACGGGATTCAACCAGCCAAGGAGTCAATGGGATCGCTTGAACGGGCGGCGGTCGAAGATGGCACGATAACTTTCCAAACTGTCTTGATCAAAAACTAACGCACAACTCAAAATAAATAGTCGCACCGCTAACAAATACAGTGTACGTTGGTATTTCTGTGGTTTATCCTGTTTTCCGTACGCCGTACAATTTTCTTTACTCTAAGGTAGCCATTACAAACTCATGCCCGCATATGATTCAACACTTTATCCAGTGCCAGCCGTTTTGTTCTTGCAAGCATTTTCAATAGATTATTGTTAATGGTAATCTACCGCTTAAGGTAGGTTTCTGATGGACACACCCCTACAATAAACCCACCTTTCTTCATTTCCGCATATTTTCTTCCACCCTTCAGTCCATCTAATATGCCAAATCTTTTCCTCCCTCTACCTCACTTAATCCAACTTTCTATCCTCTGTAACATTCTTCAACAATCCTTCAATCCACCCAGCACGCCTTGCATCCACTTTTCCTACCTTCTTCGGATTTCTCCCAATAGTCTTCTCTCCCCCCTACTTTTCCCAGAACTTCTTCGTTCGTTTTCCTTTCCATTCATTTCACCTTTTCTATCCTTATCCACACCCTCATCTCAAAAGCCTCCAACCTACGCTCTTCAACATGTCTCAACGACCAAGTTTCCGAGCAATACAAAACTACACTCCGGGCCGGGTTAGTCAGGTGGGTTAGGCGCTCGCCTACTAACCCAAAGGTCGCGGGTTCGAGTCCCGCCTCGGGCA
>LYUA01000137.1:277751-288731 GCA_002093875.1 Calopteryx splendens
TAAGTAATCTTCTGCCTTCTTCTCCATCCTATTATTAATGATCCTGAGTACTATCTTTGGTGCGTGCGAAATCAAACTAATAGTCCTATAGTTCTCACATTCTGTTGCTTTTCCTTTTTGGGGATGGGAATGAACACTGATCTAAGTCTTCTGGCCACATTCTACCCTCATAAATGCCGTGAATGACCTCATAAATACTCTTTACTAATTCTACAGGTATTTTATCACATAGTTCTTCCATGCATTCTCTAATACAGTGCACGGCTTTTCCTTTCTGACCGTGCTTTCAATTTCCTGTAAGGCGCACACATATCACCCGGTCTCTGTAAGCTCTCTATGCCCTCTTACTAATCTTTCCACGACTTTTCTTTTGCCTTATTTGTTTCTCACCTTATTTGTTGTTTAAGTCTTTTTATGTCCTTCTTTATCCTGTGTTGCGTTCTCCCATTTCCTCCTCACGTCTACCTTCCTAATCACCTCTTCAGTAATTCAATGTTTTCTTACCCTTTTTGCATTTACCATTCCTATTGTTTCCTTTTCAACTTCTTTTATCCTTTCTCTGAGCTTCTGCCACCTTTCTTCTACTGTACCCATTCCCTTGACCTCAATCAGAATTATCGCAATTGCGTCCTGGTACTCCTTTCTTTTCGTCCCGGTTGATGCTTCTACATTTTATTTTCTCCTCCGTCTTCGCTTTCCTATCTCCTTAAATCTTTAATTACATTTCATTAGTATTTGGTCTGAATTTTCAACAGATATTCTTCATAAAATATTAGCTACTGGTTAACTCAGAAACTATTGTATACAGACACAGATGCAAAATTTTTATCGACTTCCTTCCAGCAAAATGGGGTATGGCAGCAAAAGGAATATGGGGTAAATAAACTTTTAAACTCAACTCAGATTTTAACAACTTCTCAGCTCTTTCAACCCGTTTTCCGCGGCCTTACACTAGGTATGAGTTAGAAAAACTTGCTTTACACTAATAGCGACGTTAAGTTTCTCTTGTGTCTGTTGCCATTCGACACAATCGGTCGTACATTCTTTGCAATTCCCCGACTCGTCTCTGCGGAAACAGCCTGAATATGCCCTGCCATGGAGTGAGAGACATATCCATTTTATTTAATCGGCTGTCTCTCGTTGCTCTCCAACTCGCGGAGTTCCCTGCCGCCAACGCTTGTTCCCTTTTGCCTTCTAGCTCTCCGAAACGCCCTTGAGAAATTCGAAGCGCCCTCGGTGTCCTCGCGATGAAACATTCATTTGACGAGTGGCTACGCTCCGGTAGGCAGTGGCTGGCTCAACGCGGAAGGGGCAAAGAAATCGCGCTGCGAATATATAGAATATATATATATATATATATATATATAGAAAGGTAAAGGTTTTTCAAAGTAAAACAGTATTTTTGTCTAGGGTTTGTACCAAGGTCAAGGAAACTAAGTATTGGGACCTCAGTACCAGTGACTAAGATACAAATCCTAGGCACCGGTACCTTGGTACTAGTACTGAGGGAAATATTTCTAAGCGTCTTTTCCTAGGGTCAAAATCTTGGGTATTTCTCGCTACCTAAGCACTCTAACCGGTGCCAACCCTCGGCTTTTATTGTGGAAATCATTTCGCCAATCGTCGATCTCTCAAGATCACGTTCAGAATTAAATTTTTGCATTTAAATCTGATGACCTGAGTCAATGTTTCGATCGGAAAGATTTATTTTTACCCCCCTGTGCACCTTTGTTCCTTAGGTGGGCGTTCAAGGAGAAGGGGAGAGTCATGAAGAGGAGTGAGCTGCATTCGATCCGAGAATTGTCGCAGAGGTGGACGCTCCTGCATTGCCGGCTACGGGTGAGTGAATTTTACTTTGTTCCACAGTGAAGAAAATTGCGGTTTGTGCTCTTGTCTGCAGGGGTGAGCCAAGCCGGTCGGCCGGCCAAGATCGGTGGGCCAAGTCTCAGTAGCTTGGCTGAACAACCTAACCTCGGCCACTTTCCCCCCAACTAACTCACGAAAGAAGTTATTTCGCACGGGCTGGGGGGGGAGGGGTTGATTTTCCCGGGTCAAAGTACGCCAGAGCCTTTCGAGTGGGTCGTGTAGGTTGATTCGTAATGCATTGCGTCTTCCGCAAACGAGGAGGACGACATAGTGGATTCTTATGATTCATACGTTTTCCTTCAAGCCTCGTGGCCGAATATTCTTGAGGTTTCGATTGTCGAGGCGTATAAGAGAGACAAAATAGTTCAGGAAAATTGACAACATTGAGGACAAAGATCAAATCTGATGTCAGCCGAATCTTGGAGGACGTATTCGACCCTCAACAAAGAGCGAACCGGGTATAAACGAAGTTGGTAAATACGATTATAGCGAGGGGGCGGGGATGGGGAGGCGTAGCAGATGTTTCCGGCTTCGGAGTTCAAGGGGTATAACCCAAAATGCAAACCAAGCAACCAGCTTTTAAGCCCCAAATAATGTGAAATTCACACATATTGGGTTAGGGGAGGGGGATGATTCGAGCTTTCTGCTAACCAGAGTGTCTTGGGTTCATATCCCGGGTCTATCTATATATATCTTTGGACAAATCCATCAAAAATCAAAGTGGTCCGATTTTCTATTATTTCTAAATTTCTTTATTTGCTAGAACTTGGCCAGAAACAGAATGGTAGCACGAGAGGGAACTGGCCGCTCCTCCTTGTAATGCATGGATTTCACACGTCTTTGGGCTTGGTTCGTGGTGGGCTCCACCCTCGCCTATCAACGACCATCCTTCGCGTTGATTGCTATGGAGGGTGAATGTGATAAACAAAGCCAATTTCTTTCCCTGTTCCGCTTTTGATTTCCCAGAAGGTTTCGACTCTGCACATCAAACAGCTAAAGTTTAGCTGGATATATCTATGGGTGTCTGTGGCAATACCCAGATTAGAACGGGCGGATAAATCTGCCTTGATCATTTCTTCTCTTTCCCTCACTTCCTAGCATATTTTTTATTCGAAATATTTAATTAAGACAAATAACTGAGGGAATCGACAAAATACATTAACCTAAAATATACGATTTTTTGTTCACCACGTATATTGGTTATCGCGTCGCTGGGTCCCAACTCTTTCGCAAAAATCCTTTTTTTCCCCTTGGATTTTGAACCTGGCCCTTGATATGGTAGGTCAGCAGGCTACCACTATGCGTGATACCCTATTCCTCACAGCATTCGAGTGAGTAAATGAATACCACGGGGAGATATAAAACTGTAATTTTAGTAAGTACTGACGGTGAAAATTGCTTCTTGGAATAAAAAATTAACTCAACTCATTAAATCAACTCTCGATCGCTATAAAACTTGACGTGATTTATAAAGCCACTCGGGAGAGGTCTTCATAGAATTTTGATTATGAAGATAATTTACCCTCTTTTGACCTTCGTTGGTTTCTAACATAAGTATAAAGTTAGCAAGAAATAATAGACTAACACGACTAGACTAGTCGTCGACTAGTATTATGTTTATCGCGGTTTTGGATATTTTTTAGGCCGTTGAATACAACATAACCTAACTAAATTATGCAAAGGAGAATCTTAACGGGCGATTTACGAAGTATCTGAATAACACGCCACATATACCAATCGTTTCTGTGTATTATTTAGCTTTATTTTATAATTCAGCGGTGGTCGAATAAGGGTTAAATAATCTTCATCATCAAAAGTAGGTTAAAAGTTCACAAATGAAGGTCATTGGTTCTTTCGTAATGAGATGAGTCCCTTAAAAAATAATTCAAAATTAACCATACACATAGTAATGTCATTTTACCATTTTTATGCTTTTACATTTTTTCTTTTCGTAATTATTTTGAGGGGTTTAATGTACAATTTTTGTCCGAACAACGGGATTGGTGGTTCAAAATTCCTGGCCAATTACTCCAAAGAGATTAGCGCTCGCGTCGCGGCATGTTTTCTGATATTTATTTAATTGTGTTTACTTAACGAAATAGCATCGGCTGTTAAAATGTGAGAAAATCTATTCTTATTACTAAATCAGAGTTTCCTTGAGCTTGATGGTAAAAATTTAACATACCATAAAGCATACCAACCCTTCAAGCCGTTACTTTTCGGACCTGTCTGTGGAGCTAGGACTGTAAGGAAGAGCCTAGTTTTACGTCACGTAAGAAAAATTACTCTCTTTTGCTAATTTCATCTATATTATCGTAATACTTGCATGATTATTTTGCCATGATCATGTAGAATTCATATATTGTTACAGACATACTCTTCTGTTCCCGAGCCATATAATATTCCTTGTCTTCGACCACGTACGCCCATGAATATCTTGGTATACTATTTCATCTCAAACTATGCAATCTACTTTCATGTATCTATTCAGTGATTCAACTCTCCTCCATTCTCTCAACGTGACCACACTATCGTAGCCCACTTCTTATATACTTGTAAGTACAGTGTTACAGGTGAATCCAACCTACATTCTTATCCATTTCTTTCCAAGTTATGCCATAAACATTCCTAAAGTAATGAACAAACTGTAAAACCACTCCAAAGTTGTACAACTTATTTCGGCCATTGGAATGGTTTTACAATTTTTCCATTACTATTGAGTCCGTAGAACTCGCATCCCCCTTTTTATCATTCCTAAAGTACTCCACGCCCCCTGCAATTAGTCGCCATTTATGCTTATTTTGACATCCACTTTCATTAGTTACTTTTAAGTCTCAACGAAAAAAATCCAACACCTATTTATAATGTGTCAGGAATATTGATACTTTTAATTACTCTAGAATAGGCGTGGACGAGTGGGCTATTTGGTCGTGGTGATTGCTCATAGTGAGAATTGGAAATGAGGAGGAATTAAGTGAACCCCAGAGTTAGCATCAACCTAATCGTATCGGCAGGGGCCAAGGCTCTCGGCCTGGGAAGCCAGTGCGTACTTCCGAAACCCCACCCATTACATTCATCATGATTAACAGACGCGCGGTCACAGTCCTTTTTGTGCTCATTATCTCTCTCGGTACCCATAACGCGATTTCCTTCTGTGTAGCTAAGTTTGTGATCATGGATCTCTCGACCCAACTGATTGGTGGTAGCGCAAAGGATATCATCATTTTGGTCCCGCGGAGCAAAATTTAAATGAGGGCGTTTTCGTGATTCACGAGCATAATGATAGTGAGCGCCTGTAGTTAAAATCCGTGATTGCTTTTCAGTTTTCTCGAATTACCTTTACCATACAATGGTTTTGTCGATTAAATTTTTCTGATAGAGAAATTAGCGCAAAGATTTTTTTCTTTTGATTTCAAGGACCCAATTTTTACCGGGGTGGTTGAAATCGGTGATAAATATTATTAAAGGACAAAATTACTTTGAATGAAGGATACCAATATTTTTATATTGCTTTACCAATATTAATAATACCAAACGTTGCGAAAATTCCGTCATTCCAAATGAAACGTTTTATTTCTCTAATTCATCAAAGGTTATGTCGACTCATTAAATTTTAAGTGAAGAATGTACTTTTTACTCACCTGTATATACACTGCATGTGCAGTAACACGTGTATTATCTATAAGAAAGAAATGCTGACTTAGAAACAACTCATCCGCCACTTCTTTACCTTCCCTGCCTTTTGGCCTTTAGCGATATGGCTTCAGTGGTCATGATGATTGGGGAGCAATGGGAAGGTTCAATGGACGCGAAGGTCAGGTCGTTTAGTCATGCACTTGACGTCATGTATTTCGTTGCTCGTGACTTCAATGAACGAATGTTGAGAATGTATTATGGTCTCATACTATACTGTGATCCTAATACCAAAGTCCCGTACCCTTTATGCTTGACCATTTCATTTAAGCACCCCTCATTGCTCTTGACGACGAGTTAAAATTCTGTGTGAATTCGGGGATAATTTTGGCCCCTAATGGATTCGAATCACCAAACAGAGAGATAATAGATATGTAATGATAATAGAATAGTAAATGACTTTGGAAGAAAAGGTGTACCGAGAAAGTCATCAATGAATGTAGTCGAAAATTAGGTGAATGAATTCGGAGAAATTCTAAAGAGGAGGAATATTAAGTCTCAGGAACAGAAGAGGACGTTTTAAGCAATTTATCAATGTGAGAGAGACAAATGAAGTATACAAGGATACGGAGGAAAATGGAAAAATTAATAAGAGAGAGTAAGTTTCCTTTCGTGTCCAAAAAATATGCTTTTCTTGACATTGCCTAACACGAAAGGTGGTGTCCCAGCGGGTGCCGTACCAGAATTTAGCTCCCTGGTTTGTATCTGGGTTTCTACGCGCGCATTTCTTTCTGCGTTTCCACCGGTCCTCTCGCAACCCTATGTGTTTTGGTACTCCTAAGAGGCGGGTGCCGACGTGACTTGGAAGTTAGAATGGGATGGAAAATAAGTGACTACATATATAGATTTTACTTTCTGAGGCTTAAAATGACGTATCTATATATCTTATATCTATCTCGTATCTATATATCTTATATTCCATTTCACCCCAAAATACAATTGAAATACCTAGATGGAGCGATCAAGGCGTAAGAGTTAGTAATGACAGTTGATTGCTGCAATACAATGTCAGTTAAACACCACTTAACACCAATGAAATACCTCCACAGCGCCATGATTAGTTTATCGAAACCGTGTGATCTGATGTAATTAATGAAAATGTATCAATTGATTCGAAATTTGATTCTCGGGTAGAACTTTAGGATTTTGTTCCGCTGATGGAGACTGAATTCAGCAATGAGTTCACCGCGTGAAAAACATTAGGCCAAATATTTTAACAATAGACATTTGTGAGAAGGAATTGAAAATCGAAGTTTTTATTAATGCGATGAAAAGTATGCTGTAAATATGTGTAAATATTGCAATAGGCGAATAGAATTATTAAGAAAAAATATGTCTCTAGAAAGGACATAGAAAATATAGCGTGTATAAAGTGTAATAAGGAAAAAATCAACTACGAACAGATTGCTTCACAGCCTATACCTCCAAACAAGGTAATTGAAATAGGGGATAAACTTAAGAATTTAAAAAAATTATAAATAATTTTGTAATTGTACCTACTCTGCAAAAATTGACTAACAAATTAGTATGTTTCATTTTGAAGAATGCATAACATTTTCCACAGTGAGTAAATAAGTATTTAAATTTATTCAATTCGTAGGTATATAATTTTACTTTGTAACCTATTTATAACCTGAAAAATTGAAAAGAGAGTCATATTCGAAAGCACTCATTAAAAAAATACGTTGTACACAAAAACTTTAAAACTTGTAATTATGTAGATTATCAGCGATTACAATTGGTTTATGTTATTTATCTTGGAAATTGGTGAACAAATATTTAAAATGCTTTTACTCATTTTACTCCAAATTTGTTTTGCTTGACTTGCCTTGCTTTGTTTTTATTTAACACTATCCTCAACAATTTTACCTACTTGGAGATTATTTTCTGATATAATATCACACTTCACATTTTAAGTTAGACGTTGGTCATATTTGGGAGAGTTCCATTCTATGGAACTGTCCCAAATATAACTTCTCATTCAATATATTCATTATTTACTGATAAATGGAAAATAGATTTTTTTAGGAATAGAAAAAGGTTTGACGAAATTTTGGTAGTAGGAATAGATATTGGTAAATATAATTAGTTTCTAATTTAATTGTGTAGACATATACCACGATTTTTATTTTAATCTAATGTTCATGCGAACCGCCACTAGTGTATGGTAGAGGGTATTTCCAGACCAGATATAAGCAGCCAAAATTATACGTTCCTCAAATGTTAGTAACAAACGGGGAATCTATCAAATTCACGTTGAAAGTTGATTCTACCAATAGCTTTGCATGTACAAGTATATAGGTATACAATAATACTGTACGTATGAGAGGCGGGCTACTAATTGGGGTTGTAATTAAATAAGATAAAATGGAGGACACTAACTATGTTGCATAGCATAAGATGTTGTTTCCTGGGAAATTTTGGTAATTATTCTGGTTATTTATTAGTTAGGAATACAGTTTAACATCATTAGAAAAGAGACCAGCTATACAAGAGATTTAACCTATAATTAAGCCTTCGGTCGATCCAAGCCATTTCGTGAGGATCGCATAAGCTAGAAGGATAATATAAGTGAGGCCTAGTAAGGGTTAGAGTAGAATAGGAGTTTACAGTAGGAGGGGCAAAAATGGGGGATGTTTGGGGGGGTGAGGTTGACCTTGACTAGTTCAAGGTTAAAGAAAGGGATACCGATGGAGGTGCCCAAGGGTCGAGAAATGGCGAACATCATTGAGGAGGTGGGTGTGGTCCTACGATACGATACTTTGTTTACAATTATGCGATTATTAGCCACGCTATTAACTATTTCCAACTGTCATAAAATATGGAGCCTGGGCCCTTTTTCCTGGTATTGAAACATGGTGGAATTTCAGTTGTAGTAATTATGTCTGCATCTGTTCATTGGGTGGGGTGATGAATTTCAGCTACTTTCTTAAATTCTTTAAATTTCGGCGCTTAACTGCTACTGGATAGATAGTTTGCTAGGCGTAAGGCTTGCCAATTGAATGAACGGGATGTTTTTTTTCATACTTTCCCTCTTGGGACAAAGATTAAAATAATTTTTGGGATGTCATGCAATCTTGAGGTGCTACCATAGGAATAAATAACGAAAAAGACTCATTTGTTTTAAACGAATAATTTAGCTGACCGGGAAGACCTCTATGAATGAACAAATAAAACCTCAAGTTAAATCAATGCAAAACTATAAATTGAAAAGATAAGAATGATATCTCTCTACCTGTCCATAACTGACATAAAACTGGCACGAGAATGTAAGTTGCTCCTCTTTTATAGTGTTCGAGTACAAATTTGTTTAACATATTGAGTCATAGTGAAATTTCATTTAAATTACGTATTATCGTTTAGGGGCGCGGTAGTCCAGTGGGTAGAGCGCTGAGCTAACAACCGGAGGGCCCGGGTTCGGGTGACGCCTCTGGGCACCCTCAGCTTCACCCAAGCTGTGTGTCATTTTTCGGATACCAAGTCATCCTGGGAAATCACAGGCGGTACAGGGAAAAGAACTGGAGCCTGTGTGGGAACTGTGAATTTCACACGCCATTGGGCTGGGTGAGCTCTACCATCACCTACCAAACTGACCTTCGAGTTGTTTACTGTGATTTATTATTGTTTACTGCACAGGAATATACATCGTGGAACCAATTATGCGTGTTTTTTCAATTTTCGATTCATAGATGGAATGTATAATTGTAGGAAACTTGTGTCGCTCGGTTTTTCTCAATGGGAACGTCAAATATCACAGAATAAATTGTTCGACCGGAGATGCATAAAAATAATCACTCTTGTTTGAAAATAAATGCTTGTCAATCTGAACGGACATAACAGATCTTATTACGGGTACCAAAGGAATAAATAACGAAAAATACTCATTTGTTTTAAACGAATAATTTAGTTTTTGTAGTAGTTTTAGATTACGGATTACTATATTAATCAATGATACATTATTGCCAAAAAGTGTCATTGAGCATGTGTGAAGAAGAACATTAGCTATCGAGGGGTAAATGAATTATTAAAATTGTAATGGTGTTGCATTAAATGCATAATACTACCGTTGAACGTTCAAAAAAAGCTATCTCGCCAGTCAAACTATTTTCCATGCGAGTAATAAATATTTGTTTAACATAATGAAGCTACTTTATGTTGGACTGAAATGTTCTAACACTTTTCTTTAATATTATCCCATAAAAAATACAGAATCCAGAAGAATTAGCGATAACGCGGTAAAAGGTAAGTTATTTCTGTTGCGGGATTCGAACCTGCGACCATTGGGTTACGAGGTTGGCACACTGACGATCCGTCTAACCTGACAGGCCGATGTAAATAGTGTTATAATTGTTTTCATTCAGCTAAATACTCTTCAGCCTTATTGTTTCGCCGTTACGTTTCCAAAATGTAAATTCTGATACTCACCGGAGATTGTCTTTAATTGTATTTTTTTAAGTGTAAGTATTTCAAAGCACACCTCTTTGTATATTTAACTTCCAATGTAGGGAAGGGTCATTCATTTTGTGTCATACGATAAGTCTTGAACAGCGTCACGTCGAGTTATATTTTGCTATGCTTACGGCCTTATGGATTCAACAATATTTGTTTATATATTTTAAATTTATTTATTCACTGTTTGATTCCCGATTTGAGAGGGTTTTTCTCCTTAGCTGTCATATGTAATATCAGGTAGTCTATTTTCTCCTCTGAATCATTCTCATAGAACACACTTTAATTCCAAATGCATCAAGCATATCTCAAAGTATGTTTTTTTAAATTTCATATATAATTAATCAAATTTTCTTCTTGGATCAAGTATCTCTCAATTTTCGATAATTGTACCATGCCATTTTCTAATTTTAAAAGGCGAGCCTTTAATGTTTTAAGTTTTAGCTTGGTTATCATCATTCCATAACACGGAGTATCTATGTATGGACACAGTATATATTCAGACCCCATAGGGTAATGATTTCACATTCCACACTATGAGTGGCGTTCACTTAATTCTTCCCTTTTATGTCTTATTATTTTAGCAACCTTTAATGACAATGTTTTAAATTGTTTTTCCTGTATGTATTTAAATTTCCACGGGATTCCCTCTTTCATCTTTCTTCTTAAATTTAAATGAAGAGTTTTCAGGATAAATCCATTTGTCTTATTTTATTCACAACACTATAGCGGGTGCCCATCAGAAACCTTAAACGGTAGATTGCCATTAATAATAATTTCAAATAGATTTGATTATATAATATACTCACAAGTGTGTGTGTTTGTATTTAAATATACGTGTTTTTTTTCAATTTTCGATTCATAGATGGGATATATAACTGTAGGAAACTTGGGTCGCTCGGTTTTTCTCAATGGTTTTCTCAGCCGTAGCACACGGTATTGATAATATTTCTTCATAAGAAACAGCAGATG
>LYUA01000137.1:539986-554099 GCA_002093875.1 Calopteryx splendens
CCCCCCCCCCCCCTGCCTCGGACACAGGTTTACCTCTCAACTGGTTCCCCGACGGAGGAATCCTTCATTTAGCATCGGAGAGCAGTTCATCCCATTCCGCCTCCCTTCCCCTCACCCGTTTCTGTCGCTTCCGTCTTCAATTTCCCCCAAATCCGCCGATCCCCCTCCCGGTGACGACGCCCTCTCATCCGTCTCCCAAAAAAAGGTCTTCGTCCGCCCACCCGTCTCCCTCGCCCGTTCTTTCACTCCGGGGTACTCAAATCCCCACGGGTCCAGATGTTTCCGGAATGCACACACTTTTGCAAGCGCTTCGATCAATTCGCGGTCGACGCGAAACCGGACTGCGGTTTTGCAGCCTTGGGTGGCAGTGACGTTTTCACGCTCGGCGGTGAATTGGTCGACTGTTCTCGTCCACGATAGAAAACGTTGGAGAGTGATTCGTTGTCAAGTCGTTCTCCACTGCTTTTTTTTAAGTTTTAAGAAGGCCTTCTCAAGGACAGCCATTGATCGCGCCTTCCGACTTTTTTTCACCCACAGTGGTGTTCTGTTCAGCGTAGAATGTTCCATGAACGATTGATTACAATTATAAATACAGGTAGAACGGGTGTGGAGCATACAGTTTTCAATGGAGGCCACAGATAAAAAAATGTTGAGGTGACGATAAACTATCGGCGTGGCGATGGGTACTTGTTTTATAGCAGTGTGGACGATAAATGCCTGCATAAGTAATGCGATAAGTTCTCTTGTTTAGTGCGGAGGACGATGCAAAACGTGCATCCAGGGCCCACGACGTGACATTTTTTTGTGTCGTCAGTTTCGTGTATCGATGATGTTGTCGAATCTCGATATATCCGTTCGCTCAAAACCTCCATGTCAACCAACTCGGCGTGAACCAGGTGTTGGTGATTATCGTCATTTTTCTCAGGTTTATTCCAGCTTAGGAATGCAGGTTTTATTTCCTAGTTGTCACATTGATGGTTCTGTGTTTGGACCTAATTCGTGTATCTTGCGTGTCAGAGTAGTTCTAACCCGGGGTGAATTTCTTTCTGTGCTTCCCGATTCCTCGCTCAAGCATCTCATAATAACCTGCTAATGATCTCTTTATTTTAGAGATGCGCAACGTCCAGTAAAAGATAACATTATAATTTACCGAAATCCATTCCTTCCAAATGCTCTTCCCCTTCATAATCGTGCGCTCTAATTTGCAGAAATTCGAGTCATTTATCCGCTTTCTCCGCTAAATGAGAATCATTTGGACTGCAGGGAATGAAATTATGTCAACCTAAATGTGATCGACTGCTTACAATTATTTCACTCGCCGACAGTTGCTTAAATTTCTATCCGATGACTCTTTGGGATTGCTGAAGAATAGCGGTTTACCTGGTTTCCTCGTCTGACTTTTGTCGAATTTGTCCTCAAAGCGTTTCAAGTGATAGATTGTGACTGCAAATATTCTTGCAGCAGATAGTCGATTCTCGAGTGTTTTCCGTTTTATCAGAGACAGGGAGTGGAATCATTATTCAAGATAACGGGATGCCTTTCTCAAGGCTTAAACGGCGGAATTTCTTTGATCGCCTCTATCGTCGGTGCACCTATCTCCTGAAGGTATTTCCTTCCGCTCTTCATGAGCTTGCTTTTCATTCTTTCCCACCCACCTCCTTCATTATTCAGTGTTAATAACCTCCATCTCATCGTCTATCGTCGAAGCCCCTATATTTTCTCCGCGGGAACGTTTTTCGTCTGAGACCCAAGGAGCGAGAACCGTGAAGTGCGAACGAATTAATTAACCCTCCGTGAATTGGGCTGTTGCGATTGACCCCTCTCTTTTGTCCTGGGTCCTTTCTGTAAGAAATGAGGGGCGTGCCCTTCTTTAGTGAATTTTCCCAGCGCTCAGGGGTACTTAAGAAGAACAACGATGTAAGCTAGGGTTACGAGGGCAAAGCACTGTTGACGTTGAGATGTATGTATTCATGTGTGAACCTTCCTACCACGGTTCACCGGTTCTATCCTATCCTAATTTCGTCTCGGCATATTTTATTTTTCTCCAGTCAAGTATGTTATCAATGTTCTCCAATGAACCATGTGCTAAAATGGAAATTTATTTCCTTTTTAGATACAAAATACGAAAAAAAAATGTTTTTACACAAAATTACCATCTGATCCCAAGGTATTCTTTCAGTTCGTGCTGGAAGACTATGGGACAAAAGTGAACTTAATAATGTATTTCGTCATAGCATCACTCTCAATAGAGCGTATTTCGTTCATCGACCCTTTTTTAGGTGGTAGTTTTCAATTCTCGTGGACGGTGGTATATGTGCGGTGTAGCAGTCGAAACAATTCGTTTAGCCACTCGAATTATTCGGTACATCTGTGAGGTTTCGTTAAATATTCACCGTATTTTTTCAAACTGCCATTTTCGTTTTTCAGTAACAAGGAATTCGGCTTTTTGTTTTTAGGCTCGCAGAGTAAGTAATCTTGCCTTTGTACTTTTCCGGCGTGTTTTTTGTTTGGCTTTCATTTTCTGACCCGAAAACCACATAGAATAAATGGCTGCCTTTATCGTCGTCCTTATCAGTTCTCGCTACAGGCTCATTCAGCATATATTGTGTATACGTCCATTGTTCGTCCTGGGCGTCTTTTACGGAGCTTATCGATCTGTTCTTTTCGATTCGAAAAGCGTTCATTGCTGTCAAATTTCCCTCCTCTTGCCTTTGACTCCACGAGCAAATCAATTTTTACGAAGAAATGCGACAACAGTGGGCGCAATTTCAATCAATACCTATCAAAAGTTCCGTAATAGAAACCCAGCAGGATTAACACTCACTAGTGGGAGATATCGCGTGTTGTGGTTTTAGGGCAGGGTTTGCGAACCCGCGGGCCGCATGCCTCTCGGCACGTTGCAGTTTTTAAAATCATGCGTAATGGTGTGTGACCTGCGATAAAAGTACCCGTGAAACCATTGAGGTTGGCTAGGTCTCTTTTAGTGTAAAGTTTTCGTGTTAATTACTCCAGGAATACGGATCCTTCCATATTTAATCGAAATACCTTACATATCAGGAAACAAACTTGGGTGGAAGTTATTAATGAATTTGGGAAATAAATGCGTGAGAAATGTGATCAGTGTTGATTAGATTTGATTGAGATTCAAAAGATGGATAGGGGCAGAAGAGCGTTATTAGTGCATATCTCTGAGGGCCATTCTTCATCATTGCTGAATTGCGTTGGCTGCTGTATTTGGCTCACATTTAAGTTAAAGAAAAATGTTTTCATCTTTTTTAGTTTTTCCTCGTGCTGGAATCTGTTTTGGAAACAGCGATACACTCCATACGAGTGCTTTAGCTTTACAAGTGGACCTTAGTAATTACATTTTATGATGGAGTACGCACTTATTTCCGTTTTATTGGTACAAAGAAGGACTTGTGGAGAAAACTAATTAATTGGCTCTAAAGATCGATGTCTGCTTTGGCTCTTTAGCAAGCCCTAAATGTATTCATTCGAAAGTGTTGACGGCTTTTTCGATTTCGTGAATTATTTTAATGAAGAACCACGGTATTTGAATTAAGACTTGAGCTCCTTAAATTTTTACCTTTTCTATTTACCTATTATATCACGAATTCTCTGTCCTGTTGTTGCCGCCATTACATGTTGTATTTACCGATGACAACTTGCGTGTTTCTTTTCTCCATCCGTTTCCAAATTTGTTCGCATCTTTAGAGTTTATTATTTCGTGGATGTGTATTATTTCGTGGATGTGTATTATTTCGTACCTTTCACCCTGAATGCGATTGCGGTGCCCGCCTTTAGTAGTGTTATCCCTTCAGTGCATGCCTGGTGTGGACTCACCCCATTCCACACACCCTAGATGTGGCCTGCAGGGTATTATGTGGATATAGCTATAATAAGTTTCGGAATTGTCTCCCGTTGCCATCCGTTTAGTCCAATACTTCGTTTCATTCGTAGCTTTCAGTCCTTTCGACTGTCGGACTGCACTCAAGCGACTAGAATAAAAGATTTTTTTTAATCCCATCCACCCCTCCCTTAGTTTTCTTCAAGCCGTCGTCTCCCTCCCCCCTCTACCCCCCCCCTCTCCCCCTTCTCGCCCCCGTGAGCGTCGAGGGTCAAGGTTGGGCGAGTGGGCTGGGCGCGGAGGAAGCTCTGCGAGTGAAATAGCCAGATCATTCATTCCATTCCACTTCCTCGGAATACTTCACTTGAACGCTTCCGGTGGAGGGACCTTCGTATTTCCCTTCCCGTGTAAAATTGGCTCGCCCCACCCTTTAAGCCGGCTGAGGGAAGTCGTAGACCGAGTCGTTAAGCCCGGCGAGAGTTGGGGGTCTTAACTACATGTGTCGCAGAAATGAGAAATCTTGTTGTACTTTAAGGATTTCGGAGATAGTGTGTCTCCGGTAATGCTGTTCTAAGTCTGTTGATTTGGGTGAAAATATTTTGTAGCATTGCTCTAGCTGTGAGACGTTTTAAGGATATGCCCTATCCCTCCTGTTCATGTTCTATTAGCGGCTGAATTATATTGTTCTTTGAACCTTGTGGAAAATAATATGGGTCCTATATAGCTTATTTTGTCTCATATATTCGCATGAAGAAGTTTTCTAATGAAGGTAATAATGTTTTTTTTAATATCACCAGCAGATACGGTTCCCATAGGACTTGGTTGAATGTTGAATACGAACTATTGTCATCATCAGAACCTCGCTTGCATTATTGAATGTTTGGGAAAGGTCTTATATTAATGTGTTAAAATCGGAGAAAGAGGGAAATATTATCGATTAATTTTTGAGTCGGGGATTTTACGCTTATAATTGTTGCGGTAATCGGTGGGAAGATTGTTAATCTAAAAATGAAAAGGCGAATTGAGACATGAAAAGGGAAAAGGTTTCCCCTACCAATCGGTGGTCGTTATTATAACCCTCCGCCTTGTATTTTTATTTCCAGTCGTCACAGATCTGTCGTCCTGAAGTGTGTGACTCAGGTGATTCAGCACCTGTCGGGGTAATGAAAAAACTGCGGAATTAATAACTTCTGAATTCGTCTCGGAAGGTGAAAGTGTCCATGCGTGGCTGTGCATACTCTTTTTTTTGCGTCTGTAAGGTACGCGGAGCTTTTCCTGTAGATTTTACATGGACGCAATGAAGAGCCGCGCATTCAAAAGGCCGCGTCTTGCTTTTAGAGTTATTTAAGGGTTTTTTGCGAGTCCGGGCTGAGGACCGCGCGGACAAACGGTAAGAGTGCGGCCATCAGAGCGTCCGTAAAAAAATAACTCCATCTCAGAGTCAACTGGCCAAAAAAAACAAACGAAAGAACTTGGCGTTGCCCCGCATTCACCCCTTTTATTTCCGTTACCCACGGACAGGGGCTACTCTAGTGGGCGCTTCCGGTTCGATTTTTTCCCCGTTCGCCACTTTATAAACTGCGGGGCAGGTGAGTGCCTTTGTTCCACACGGATGCCCTTCTGCTTTTATTAAGCCCTTAGTAAAAAAAACCATGGATGGTAACGTGTTCCGTCCTCTCAAGGATAAAGCACAGCGATGCCCTTGTATGTCTTCTCATTCTTGTCTGCCTTCCTTCGTTATAATTGACGTTGACTTCATGTGGTCTGGAGGAAGTGCATGGAAGGGTGATGTTTCCCCCTTTACTGTTTGCTGGGTTCGATTAGCATATAAAGCGTGTTGAAAATATATTTTTTTTAGCCAACCGAATGAGCTTTTCCCTTGAGCCAATGCAATGAACTCCTGCAAATTGCTCCCTTCGAATAAACTGCGAGGTAGCAAGTGGAATCGTACATTTAGGTTGCTATGGAAACCGTAAAAAATGTTTGGCGTTTGTTCCACCGATCTCTGTTTCCTTATTTGCTTTCCTTTTCGATTGGTCTGGAACATATTTCGCACTCCACCAGGCGGAGTGAGGTGAATCTATTTTTCAAATACCCATTCGTGGGACAATTCGTGGATTTAAGGCGATCATTCTACATACTTTTCGTGGGGCATGTAGTTTTACAGCCAACCGGTGAATTGAAGAATGTTTGAGTTCCCGTGGTTGTATTTTCATCAGACGCACCCCCGATGCAGTTTGTCTTAATTTTTGAAAATCGTATTTTCGATGAGTCGCACGACCAGTTTCTTCCCGTTTCACTGTGGCATTGAAGTATTTGGATGGGCGCAGATGTTGGCTTGGATAACGAGAGTGAGTAACTTGGATAGTTGTTGTTCGTTGATGGATACACTTTTTTTCTTCAGCGTCAACCTCTCCGTCGGTTTTTACTCTGTATAACCTAATGTGTAGACCGAGATTGAAATTACTTCTCTGCGTCATTTCCGTTAAATTTGGAATCGACCTCACAATGCCCCCACCGTTGGACCCAAAGAAAAAATCCTGAAGGTGTTAGGGTCATCCCGACATTTATATTAATCTGTGTGTCTTTTTGTAGGGCTCTTAAGCAATAAAATCGAAATGTAGCCTTAACTGCGTGCGATCCCTAAATAAATCATAATGGACAATCTTCCACAATCCATGTATCCGTGTCTACTTTATTCGTTCAACAGCGAACTATTGCGTCTGTGAAGACTTAAATTCTACCCTTTGTTGTGTAGCTGTACAGATCGATGATGAAGGACTTTTTGGTTGATCGCGATGGGTATTTATTCCGGAATTTCCCACCTTACTCAGTTACATGAACGAGTCGTCCATTAGGTTATGAGTGTTTGGGAAGCGAAGATTGAAGTCTGGGTAAAAACATCTACTACTACTGGAGGGGAAACATCTACTGGAGCAAATTTATTATTAATTTCGTGCACTTACATAATGTGTTTTTTATTTCGTAATGATCTGGTCTATGGTCGGTGATATCTTCTCTGAAATATAAAGTGAATTGTGAAATGTTACTGTCTTTACTATTTTAATTAAAAACCGGACATTTGTGTGCATATCATTTGCACAACTTTTGGTTAATCTAGGCAACAATTTACAGTTATAAGCTTTTTTGCATGTTTTAAGTTAAAAAAACTAATTCATGCACTTTGATGGGTAAATCGCGTGCACCTGGAAAATACGAAAGTAGCTTTTTGTTATGCATATGTTTGATTAGATTTTCAGCAATGAGAAGATCGTTCCATATCGCTGTTCCGGATGATGTTATAAGTGGAAATTTATGCTAGCAAGTAAGCTAAATTGACAAGGAGTAGATAATTTATAATGGTCGAATCAACTGATGTTTTTACAATTCAAGCTCTGTTAGATATATTCCAAGCCATTTCGATGCAAGTATGTGGTACAGAAGCAACATTTTTCGTATTCATATGTCGATTTGGTTTGATTTTTATCATATCGCATTCCTAAAAAATTATAGATCATGCGTTTTCTAATTTGTAACTTTCCAAAAGGTGAACTGATTTCTCTTGAATTAAGATTTATCTCGTGGAAATTTTGATGTGGAGGCAAGGAGTAGTAGGTGGGTAATGCTTTTTTTTTACCTTTACTCGGATGATTCGAATATCCTTCGATGCGTTTTATATGTGTGTTGCCTTTTGAAGACGAAAAACGGGATTCCGCGTGCAGCTCCCTTCGTCCTTGCCTGTCGCGCTGAATAAATCGACGGCGATCTCCGTTTCGCAACTGTCTTCTCGCTTTGCTTCCCCCTTCCTAGACAATTATTGTGATGTGAAGTCCGTCGACAACTTGACAGAACTACCAAGCGAGTTGAGCTGCTTCCAACGGACCGTTTTTTTGTTCTAAGGCCATAAATGTATAAGTGGTTGTCGCTATACTCCCAAGGACTTCTTTGGCGGAAGACGGGCCCTGGGAAAATTCTTTTTCTGTGACTCTTTTTCGAGATAAAATTCTAATCTTTTCCGGTGAAATATATTAGGATCCACGTTTGCGACATACTTGACGTTGGCATTAATTTTAATGCATCTTGGGAGTCTAAAGAGTTTTTTCACCGTCCCCTGTTTCTTCGTCCCGAGTTTCGAGTGTCAGGTGTGATTCACATTCTAAGATATTCATCGAAGGTAAGAGGGAGGGCTTTGTGCTGAAGGAACATGTTTATAGACGTCCTGCAGTCCAGTCCCCCTGGGTATGTTTCTTCTTCTATAGCCTTGCTGTTCTAAGAACTTTGGCAAAAAAAACTTGACTCGCCTATGCGTGTAAATTTGGCAAGATCTCCAAAGTAGAAGTAGGTCTTTTTAGATGCCAGAACTTATGAAACTGGGTGTAGTTTTTCCTATAGTTGTGAAATTTTGCTTCCGCCGCTTCGTAATTTGAAGAAAAGCACATCCTTTTGGTAAATCTCTCGTGTTTACATATTTCCTTAGCCTGCTAAATTAGTCCTTTTCCAGGTGGAGGATTAAATTCATGTGGCTTCGATGATTTGTTTAAAGTTATGGCAATGTAATGTGATTCAGCAGCGTTAAAATTTGCTGAAATATTGGAATACGTATTAAATGAAATTAATTTATTTCTGTTCATGTTTTGGATCGGCGCCAAGAGAAAATAAAAAATAGAGGCATGATGTATATTATTTTATTGGTTGAATTTGGCAGATGGGTCTGGGGGTCTGTGGTTTTTAGCATCGTATGCATCTTTGTCCCAAAAAATTATTAATGACATTTAACATAAGTGAATGGGAAACAATCGTTTTGCCCTCGTAAGGGTTATGTAGGTACATAACAGTCAGTGCTGCTAATCGAAAAATGACAAAATTGGATTAATGATAGATGGCTATTAAGCTATAGGCCGTCCGTAATGAAATCACAATTCGTACGATTCAGTATCTACTTCATATGATTCATGCTCGTACATTTCTTAATACATTATTTTTTAATTGCAAGAAGCTAGTGGGGTCCCTTTTGATGATGCTACGATTCGTTCAATGATGAAAGTTTAAAGTGCCTTCTTCTATGTCGACATCCATCACAAGGGAATCTCTGTGCTTCATACGAAATACCTCTTGGTTTTGGTTTGTCTGTCAGTCTGATGAACTGTTCTGTACACCTGATAAATAGATGCAAGGGTTTAAAAAGATAAAATTTGCCTGAATTCGGAATAGATCCAGTGGCCCTTTGGGCTTCTCCAAACTGTCATGAAGCTAACACATTAAAGGATGCTGATCCTACTATAAGAAACCACGAAACAAATTCCAATCGCATGAAACCAGCTGAATGAAATAAGAATTAATGAGCATGATCAGTTTAAGTAATTACTCTCACTTCCATCGCCAAATTCGCGTTCATAACAAAACCAAAGTTAGGTACTTGAACATTTGTAATGGAAAAACCTAATTGCCACCTGCCATTCCTGTCGCTAACTTATCTCGTTTAACCGAAATAATTAATCAGAGGCAGGTGGTGATTTTCAGAGTAGAACGTAAATGTAGAAGAGTTGATTCTTCTAGTTTATAATTGTGCAAGTGATGTCAAATGTGCTGGATTAAAAAAAATATTCGTTGGTGCAAGGTACCATGAAAATATCAATGTTTCGCTGCGTCGTTAAAGAAAATCGCAATCGTTCCACACCCGAAATCTCTATCATTCGCATGAAGTTATTCAAATTAGTAAAACTTTTTAATGAATTTTAGAAACTTCTAAATTTCATTTAAATGAATGAAAACTTGTATCAATCCACGAATTTCCTTATTCCGACCGTAGTAATTTTAATATCGAAGATAGATGGCTCGAACTTTATCCTAAAAATTTTCCAGAATTGACCCATGGCATTCAGTGTGATTGTGCAAGCGAGCCGTTTGAATCACGCTCTCATATTTTGCTTATAATACTGACGTAAGCAAGTGCGTTTAACCGGAGTCTTTTTTTTCTTCTAGTGTTAGTTAGGTACTTCATTGATTTCCGCCTTCAGCTGCAATGAATTTCCCATGATCGTTCACCGCAGAATGTGAATCTTTGACTGCGGATAAAGTGAAATGTTCGTTTTCACTTTTCCTCCCCCTAAAAACACGTCCCGACAGGGAACGGAGATAATTGAGTTCCTTTCTATTCCCACTATCGCACATCGAAGTGCTGAAATCGAGGTGAAACTTCGCCTAACGCTTTGGAAATGACCTAAAAACTTCTCACTTTGCGAAGTGACATGATAAAGTTCGTCAAAGACTTTAAACATAAACGCGTCTATTCAGTAAGCTACGTAATGTAAGAATTTTCAACCACTCAGCACCTGGTCTCAAGCTCTAGTGCATCTATATTTGTTTTATTTCCCTTTTATCTCCCATAAAGCTTACGCGATGGGTGTGGTTGACGTGGCGAACATCAGCGTTTTAAGAGCGACAGGTCATCCTCCAAATGCGCGATTTAACGCGGTTCTTGTTATTTAGAAGTTATGTAAACTTTTCTTATAGAGTAAATCTATTTGACGATCGGGTCGACCAAATATGTGAGTAAAATTCGGGAATCTTATGGCCTCCTCTTCATCATAGGCATCGTTGTCCCGATTTTTGAGAAATCCTCGGCTAACGGCAGGATTTGTTTTTGCTGCATTTATTTTCATCGGTAAAATGAGTAAGCGTCATCGATAAATTGGCTGATTTTCTTCGATGGTTCATAACGGCTGGGAGCAACTTGACCCACAATTTTAAATTATTTGCAGCACATCAAATAGCCTAACGAAAATCTTGCAGCTCATGGGAGGCAAGTTCCATCCCGACCGAGTGCTACTCCCTCTTTAATACGAATTATCCTATGGTTCCTTGTGTTTGCATTATATCCGTTGAAAAATCTATGGCGTTGATCCGATCTCTTCATTAACGGCAAGCGTAACCGAGAAAAGCCATTATAAAGTTCTAACAAAACCTCGTACGAAGGCCAGAAAAAGATGTCGATGGTTGTTTCATTGTTAAGCTAATTTCTACCTTCTTTTTGAACGTACGAGTATTATAAATTATGCCTTATGATCTGAAACATTTAATGTTGATAAAGACGATAGGAAATGGTTCCGTCGTCAATTCTCTTGACAAATATTAGTTGCAGTTCATACAGTGCCTTCCGTAAAAGTTTTACTACAGCTTCGCAAGTGTGTGAAACACTTTTTATTGAGTCAAGACGTTTTTTTTAAAGATGTGAGTGAATTATTAAATCAAGTCACGGGACTTTACGGACGAATCCCGTGAGTCACCCGTGAATCACGGGGCTCCACGGAAGTCTTGGAGGTCGTTAATATGGTTCACGCTGCTGCCGACGTGTTCAGCCCCACGGGGAAATTAAAAATGATTCTCAGGGCACCGTTGCAACGCGTTGCCTCTGTGCAGTCCTGTGCTTAAATCGTTTTTTTTCCCGCAATGAGTTTTCTTTTTAAAAAATCCCGCCGTGCATGCAGATTATTATTTAATTGTAATGAAATAATTATTTAATATTTTATAATGTTACATTCCGTTTAAATTTTGTAGAATAAAATTGTGTAGCATATTTTTTGCGCTCATCTATTCTTTAAGGATTTGAGTCTCATTAGTAAATATAAAACAATTTCCTCACATTTGGATATTCTACCAATTCTTCCAGCTTCAGCCTTTGCAAAAACAAATGTGACTTATTGGGTAAATCTCTTAGAACCATCCGGATATATATTAGCTTGGACCACTAGAAGTGAAAGAATACTCAAATGCTGTTTGCTGCATTTATTTTCTTCATATTCGTGGTATATTTGCTGGTAGATAGATGAACCTTTTCAGTGTTAGAGCATATTTCAACCAAATTGTAGAGTATTAGTCGATATACATATATATTTTGTCCATTTTTTAGGAATATTTTTCGTATCAAAAAAGTATGTACGTAAAGTAGGTATGATAGGTAGGTTGCTTGGTGTGAAGTCAACCCCGACATACACCCTTTTGGAGGCTTACAGGGTAGAGCATATAGGTATTTAGCATTTTTGTTGCTTAACGCTTGTAGCCTTCGTATCGAAGTTGTTGGTGTTGATGCGTGAATTTGTGAGGGTCAATTTGAAGACCCAGAATATTTGGTATTGTGATTCCACATTCCCGAAAAAGTTCTTCCATCGCCTATTTCCAAACCATTGGATTCCACCTTTTTTCTCTACATCTATACATTTATTTTTTTAGTCATAGTTCAGAATTTCGAAACGTTTCATAAAACTTGATGAATCGCGTCGCTAGTACCTTTGGTGAATCCTTTATATTTAGTTCCTTCATTATGTGTTGGCTCATATTTGTTTCCCTGCCTACCGTTCCCTGTTTGTTTTCCATGACTACCTTTCCCTGCTTGTTCCCTGCCTACCGTTATTCTTCGCAGTTTTGTAAATTGTCCTTGCTTCGATCATTGACCCATTGAAAACGCGGGTGTCAATGGGCCATGCACGGCAGCCAACGGAGTTCAGATTGTCAGATTCCCTTCCGACCCCTCCTTTGGTCTCCCCTGCTCGTCCATTTCCTGGCAATATCCGTGCAACAATTTGAACGCCGAAAAAAAGATCGCCACGCTCGATTTTAGCCGGCTCCCGTGAGGGGAGGATCAGGGTAAGGGAGAGGATTTCGGCGGGAGGGTTAAAGGATAAAGGGGAGAATTGATGAGACTTTGGTTGAAGGGTTCGCATGGAAACGGGTGAGGGTGTATTTTATCAATTAAGCTCGGAAGGGGAGGGGACAACGCGTTGGGCGTGATGGTGACGGGGGCCGTGAGCGTAGGATACTGCGTACCCTTTTGGTCCCACGCACCAGGGTCACTTTTGGTTTTGTTCGGGTAATTGGGCGTCGGGTAATGAGGCAATCTGGAAGTCTCGTCGCCATTGTTTCCTTTCAAGTTCAATTTCTCGGACAAATCTAACCAAGTGAAAACGGTGTAGGTGGCTCTTGTGCGTAGATGGACCATCGACGTCCTAGGAGAGCACGGGTGACAACCCACGAGGAGCTCGCCAAATTTGGTCTGAGTTCAAAGTTTGAGCGGTAAAAGTCCTGTCTCTCCATTCCATTATTTATGAGTCACCTTGAACCTCAATCGACTCGATGGATTTAATTATGGGTTACTACGTTGGCCTTCCCGTTGTAAATATCTTAAATGTAAACCATTCATGTTAATTTTATTGCATTTTCATTGAAGTAAGTCAATAGGGTAGGTCAGTAGGGTCTTTACTCTATGATACTACCATACCTATGGATTGCATTTTGTTTTAGCTAAGGTAAGGTATTAGATAAGTGAATTCTAATATCTCTGGTGCATGTAATTAATTTATTTTTCCATTTCTCTTACAGGTAAGTTTTCGTGGTTTTGCATATTGATTTCCCGGTTACGATTTTTTCAGTCGTGGGGTAAGTGACGTATACTATTTAATACTCCTATAATGTAAAACTCTACTGCATCTTCAGTAATTATCTATCTTTATATTTTAAATATCATATTTATATTTGCCTCTTGATTATCTATGTATATTATGGTTATCTATTGTTTTTTATAAAATGTCACTTGTTATAATGGAGTAAGAACTCCTATTGAATGTCCAGTTGTATCAATGTTAATTTCCGTTGGTTCTGCGAAATAGGAACGCCCATTTAAAATTGAAATGAATTTTTTATTTCAATTAAACAACGTGGACTCATTTGTTAATTTCCGGAATTAAGTATTCATTTCGGATGTTTCAAATTATTCTCTTAGGAACGGGTTAAATGTGCGAGTGAAAAATTGATGGAATATTTCGGCGAACATGTTTCAAGGTTTTATTTATTTATCCAGGAGTGATTTCTTTATAAGCTTTTTTTTGAAGCTTCACGAGGGCATAATTCCACCTCCCGTTTCTCCATCTGTTATCAGTTGACCGAGGAGTTTATCTCCTCCGGGTTGTCTTGGTCTAAAAAGGTGGCACTCACGGCTAACGTTATCTTCAGAAGATTCCTTTTAAATTTCCGCATTCTCACCTACGATTACTTCCTTCAAATGACCAGTAAAATTATATAAATAGCGTGATTTCTTGAGTCCCCTCGATTTATGTTCGTTTCGATATTTTGTCGATGTTTCGCAGGCCTCCAGTGGGCCTATTCTCGTTCTCTCAAATCGCGAGATATGGAACGCGAACGCGGGTTTTAACCTAGTTTGCGTTTCACCGTATTCACATTTGTTTGAGTGATCACGATCCCGAGAATGGTTTC
>LYUA01000137.1:740782-752564 GCA_002093875.1 Calopteryx splendens
GGGGGGGTGGAGATGGCGCTGCAATTTCTATCGGCCTCGTCCATTCCCAAGGACGACTCTGCGCTCATTATCCCGGCGTGCGTGTAAGATCCTCCCGTCAAAGCGCGTTCCCCAGGCGGCCACGAGCTCACGGTTTTAAGAACAAAAAATTAGAACTCGCCTCCTTTTCTCTCTTTCCCCAGTATCTTGTTGCCTTCAGTTATTACGCTTTATTCCAAAGAAGACAAAATAAGTCTCAATAATTCCAAAGAAGGGGGTTTTTATCTAGCGTGACTTCGTCCAATTTCTCCGGGCGTATCACAAGTCCAATTATCCTACCAACCTCTCTTTCCCTCAACCATTGATTTCACCGTGGATCCATCCGAAGTAATGCGGAGGAGTAAAGCGGAGGAGTAAAGCGGCGAGAGTGCATTAAGTGCAGCTCTTCTCTTTTTCCGGTCGCATAAAAAAATTGCAGCAAGGGCGTAACTGATAGTGGTTTCGGTTCAGCTCAAGTGCACAGAATCTCACGCACAAGTCGGGGAATCTGTGTAAAAGAAAAACAATTGAAAAACACGCAAACCCCTTCATATTGTTGCCCCCTCGATGTTTCTCCCGAGTATTTTACGTATTCACCACGGGAGCTTCTACGGCAGTCATATATTTCATTGGTTGCTCACTTATTTGAACACATGGGTAAAACGCTTACCTCCTGGCAGATCACGCATTAAATAAGCTTCGGCCGCTGCACTGCGGTAGGAGCTCGACGGGTTCCTCGTTTTGGTGCGTGACGAAAGTGGATTACTTATCATATTTCGTAGAATATCTTTTCTCTTTTTAAGATTGGCATGGGTCGCTTTCTGGTGTGGTTGGATATGGACCATTCCGCTCCTGAAAACCGCTCTCTGAAACCGGAAAGAAACGTCGTTGTCTCTCGAAATGAGATCCATACGACTCTACACCCTAAGGTCATAGATGAATTAGAATATCATTGTGATGTTTGGAGGTTTGTTCTTATGGAGCCGTATCGAAGTCTTTAATTAATTATCTCTGATAAACATGTACAACTATGCATACACCAATAGGGGAGGGAGTTGATGCTAGGGTAAAGATGACAGTAAAAGAATGCGAAAATGTTATCTTAGAGTCTAAATGTATTACGATTAAATGGATGAAAAAAAAGTCGACGGAAAAGATGGCAAACGAACAAATGCTAGGCATGGTGAAGAGGCTAGGAGGTCCAAAAATATGCAGAAGACAGGTAAAACTGAATGCAGAAGATTTTGAGAGGCTTTGGGGTGGAATGAAGACTGATAGGGATGTAAGATGTTAGGTACGCGAGGTAAAGGGGGAAAAGATAGCCATTATGGGTGAAATGATTGGGGTGGAATGTATATCGAGCCGAAAATGGTGTATTGCGATGCTGGCTGCTAAGATGTTTGTCGTAGTGTTAGACAGTGCTTAAAAGTGCTTAGTCCCTAAAAGATCAAGACTTTTGGGAAATCACTTTTCGCGACTCAAGCAAAGTTATTTCCCCCTCTCCTACTCATAATGTGCGAATTTCGCACGCCCTGTAGCATATTACGATGGATGATAAGTGATCACCCCGTATTATGTTAATGCATAAATATAACTTTTCGTGTAACAGCGTGTGATTACACATCAGAAGGGAGAGTCGCGATGTCCAAATGACGAAGATTATACTTAATGCAATTATCGTATTAGGTGCATTCTGAAAAAGAATTCCCTAATACGATACTCGTATTTGGGAATTAGTGTATATAGTTTTAGCTGGCATACCTCCTGGTTTATTTTTATTGTTTCTCGACGTAGTATTGTATTTGTAATTAATATTTTATCAGGACATGTACTACTCGTCGGAATCTGGAATGAGTGTAATGTTAATGATAAGCGTTTAGTGTCCACAAAACGTATTTTGGCAAAACAAATAATTGAATATTGTTGGCCCGTCGCGTCGCATGCATGAGTTGTCGTTGGTTTTATTGCTTGCTGTTGGAGTAATTGACCGTCACTCTACTCAAATGAAGGATGTGTCACTTGCATTGACTTCGTCGTCCGCATTTACGAGCCTTCGGATGCACTCGTTGGCAATTATGACGATGTTGAAAATTCCGAAATTCCATATGAGGCTTATTCGTCATTTACCTTTGTTCGCTGTGCATTGCTCGTTTATTCGCCATCAGTTTTTTTAGTAGCCCACTCCGCCGCGCCAATTTATGTCGGGTTAATGATTTTTATTATTTTTTGAAACTTATTTTCAACTGTGAGCCAAACAAATCTATGGTACAAAAATTAATTCTGAAAATTTGTACAAAAGCATACATTTTTGCAATTAATTATCACGAATAATACGCAAATATGTCATGGCCAAAAATTTGCCGAGTAATTTTTTTACTTGTCTATTCTGTGCGTTCCTGTCACGTTCTATGTTCTTGAGATATCTTGTACGACTGTAAATAAAAAAACCTATAATATTTTGAACGAAATACCTTTATTCATTCTCCAAAATTTGATCGTAGAAAATGATCCAAAATATGTAATTTGAATGAAAGGATAGTTATCGAATATATCTATTCCTGGAATTATTTAATAAGGCAAGCCATGGAGAGTGAAGGTACGTATATTATGCCATTTCGTGTATTTAGATGTATACTGCTAGAAGAAAAGACGAATTATATTACTTATAATTCTCATCAAGAAACTGTCATCGAACTCAATTTTATTTTCGTATGTTTAGAGAAAACTCATTTTTTTGCACACAACCCGCCTGCACATACAACCTAACCAATAAAGTCCCTCCGCTGATAAGGAGATATTGCATCGTCACGTTGCCTTAAAAGAATTGAATTGGCTATCACGGGGCGTCAAACTTTTAAAGACGCCAACTTCAGGTTCAGGTAAAATGAGAGCGTTTTTCGCAGATTAACGGACCGCTTAATTTTGGAATGGTTTCATAGCCAGATAAATAAAGATTTTCTGAAGGCACCTTTTCTTTCCAGGGAGCATGAGTCAAAGAATCTGGATCTGCGAGGCTAATCCGATCTCCCCCTTCGTTTCCCAAGTTTAGAGATAAAAACGAGATGCGGATGGTTATAAGAGAACGTGACGATGTATTTAATTGGCCTGGAGTAGGTATTGGTTATTACGCTATTCATTCTATGGTCCCTAGTCGCTTATCCTGAGCCTTTCTTTTTTGGTGCCTTCGGGTGCTGTGCGCCCAGCTCCGACGTGACGTATCATCATTATCGTCCACGCATTCTTTTATTAGCCCTGTCCGAGCTCCACAGGGCACCAATCCGGCACCTGGCCTCTCACTTACTCTCATCCCCGGATGCATTCAGTCAAAACGAAGTCGAAGTGCAGGGAGGGCAAGCGGGTTGGTAATCACGCGCCATGCAAGGATCCCCTCCCCACTTCTCTCCTCTCCCACCCAAATAAAAGCATCAAGTGACCCCTTTTACGCATAACAGGTGTTCTTCCGCCGTGGACCGCTTGCATGAGATGCACTCTTCGGTTCCAAATCGCAGGGAGGATAAGGGGAGGGGGGGGATCTTCTTCGCTGTGCGGGCTAGACGCATCGCGTGCGATATCACCCGTGCACCATCTTTTCCCTCAGGCCCTCCTCTCCCATCTTATTACGGAGTCCTTTTTTTTCGTATCTCCAGCTCATTTCACTGACTACGCTCGTAAGGGGGTGTCCAGTGAAGTCTCGGATATTTTCACACGGTCGACATTCGACCGCAAATGCAGTTTTCTCGTAACTACTGACGTCGACTTCTCGCAGAGGCGCCGTGCTGGGTAATGACTGTGTGGAAGTAGCATTATTATTTTTTTCCTGCTACATAATACTCGGGGGCATTAGCAAATTTTTTCGCCGTCAAATTTCAACTCATAACAAGCGATATTTCTTGAGAAAATTCAGCAAAATAATTAAGGTAATAGTTATGAATCATTGTCCTTATCCAGGTCCCCATGAAATGGGCAGCGTTTTAAAAAATAACAAGAGGGCGTTTAGTTTATTTCTTCAAATCAGTTTTTTGTGAAAATAAGGACATGTGATTAAAGCGTATTTTTTTAGTCGAATATTCATCCCTTACTATTGTTTGTAATTCTTATGGAAGAATTGTTGCACTTACGTTAATAGCATAAAGAAAACACAGTTCACGTTGCACGAAGCAAATTTTGGACGGATATTGTAACTATCTGCTATGATCAAAGCATTCATAATTCATTCCCATCTTGTATTTAAAAACTACATAGTTTTTCTCATTAATTTATTAACTATCAGCATCCTCGCATTACTCTATTTTCCCTAGGTATATGTAAATGAATATTAAAATATACAGCTGTTAGTGTATTAAGCTATCGTTAATTTTGAGCGAATAATTTCAACCTTAGTTCATGTTTACGGGTAAGATACGTGAATCCCCCTGGTATCGACTTAGTATAGGCCGCCTTACATAATTCATGAACTTATTTCATGGCACTCGGTAATGGCTTCTGCCAGTGACAGCAGGCGCTCATTAAATATTGCTGGCATTCAAGAATGTATAGCTCTTCATTCTTGCTTTGCTATCTCTGTGGAGGTAATTGGTAGGAAAGCCGGGATGTTGGGAGTTCATCGCATAAAAGCGTTTGTTATGCCTAGAAATTCTCTCCTTTGCGTTAAAGGGGAAATCATGTTGGAGGGAGCTTTATCGTTCATTTTAAGAAATTGATACTATAGCCCACAGCAAGTGAAAGGGGTGTTCTCTTACGGTACCGTTCGTCCCTCATTAAAACTTCATGGTTATTGATTGATGAAAGTGAAGGTGCCCTAGTACTGTGACTCGAGTCCATAGCTGGGACTTAATTCTTCAATTTGAAGGATCGTGCTCTAATGTGACTCCTTATTCAGTAGCTACTCATAAAAATAACTGAGAGATATTGTTAGATAAAATTAATAAATTATTTATCTGGGAAATACCTTGCCCCAGGGGAATTGATCTAGGAAGGAGAGAATTGTTTCATTTACCACCCTCGGTTAAGTTTCTGCTTGAGTTAATTGGATTTTTTTGTTGATAAAATTACGAGTACTTCACGATGCACTTGTTCTCTTAATAATTCCATTACGACGAAATTCACCGCTTAGGTACTTGGACACATGATTACTTCTTGTATGTTCTTATTCTGCGGCTCAATCGTTGTTTTTTTCTCATCCCTGGAGCCAACGCGGTAATAATCCAAATTGCCCCGCTTTCATCGGGGTTAATGCGCCGCGAAAAAGTTCATCGCCTCAACGCCTTCTTTACTCAAATGCCTTAGCTCTCTGCGCCTGCCGCTGTAGTTTTTTTTATCTCTTTCGGATATTATCATGAGGCGTAGTTAAGTCGCAAAATGGGTGCAATGGACTGGAGAAAAACGTATTTCCCGTGCCTACGGTCGTGCGTTTTTTCTTTAGGTTTTTCCTTCGCACGGCAATGTATCAGGTGTGACTTGTCATTCTTTTATCGTCGGTCAGGCTACAACAAGCGGTCGATTTGCTTGCCATCATGATGCTCTCGAAAACTTATCTCTCTCTGTAGTCGTGTATCATGATTCTTGAAACAGCTTGGAAAACTGGTTCACATATCGACCTTCCCTCCGTTTTATCCTCCGAATCAATTATATATATCAAACCTTTGATTGGAAATACAGCTGTCAATGTTATATTTTAAATACGGAGTAGAGTACAACTCCCATTAAAATTATTGGAGTGATTTGACGATTCCAAAAGGTTATTTGATTAAACAGGAATACAGCACTTCTATTTTTCGTCATTTGGTTTATTATTATTTTTTTTTGGTTTTTCTGAATTTTTACTGATAGGGAGTAAATTGAATCGATGGAGGAGTCCTGAAAATTTTCTTTTTTTGGGTCTATGAAATAATTGGCACGTATCTAAGAGCCGATAGAGATAACGAGGTTGGAGTGCCGTATTGTCACGTGAAATGTCTCATCGATTTTATGTATGATTAGACAAACGAATATTTCTTAGGTGGAGATGAAGCACATCACGAGGTTTTTTTCTGATGATATCTCTGGAAATAATATGTACGGGGAAGAAGATAGCGCTATCCAGTAACACGATTTGAACTGGTATTTGTGTTAAAAAATCCCAGCTTATCTTTCATCGCAATCAATAAACGGAGTGGGAGAACTTATTACGGATGGGAAATTGTACTACGCACCTGGCGTTGTCATTGGGTTTTAGCCTGCAGTCGAGTAATTACTCGTGTTTCGAAATTTCATTTACCAGGTAACTTGGCGGAAGTGGTGAGGAATGTGTTGTGGTCAGCTATCGTTTCCCTTTTTCCGTTCAGTTCGTGAATGGGTACAGGTTTCTAGGATGTGGCCGTTTGCCGGTGGGCGATTGATTGCCCTAGCCTCTTTTAAGGTATCTTTTGATTCGATTTTCGTAATCCTAATTGCATAGATTAACTGTGGTCATTAACTTATTTGAAATTGACTCTTTGCTTTTATCTAGACTAAGATTATCCTATTATATCGGAAATAGTTCCCTGTGCCCGGAGTTAATAGAAAGACCGAGCCCTATGCCCTGTTTCTCCACCTCCAGGTAACTAGTGTTATTCGACAAATAACGTATTCACCGGATAAATTGGAGTATGGCATTTATGTACACGTAGCGGAAAGTTAATCACGGGGTGACCTTTCCTGGAACAATAAACAGTCCATATTATTTACTCTATGGATACACTTATATTTCTAGTTGCTATTGCGAGAGGTAGCCCAATGATGGAGGATATGAACTGGACTAAGTAAACTATTTGATTTAGCCACGCGCCGATTCAAAAAATTAACACGTTATCACTGGGAGGCTATATTATTGTCATTCTTTCTGTCAGTTGCTTCGTGAGCAGGTAACCTATCCTGAACAATTTGAAAGTTTGATCCTCGGTAATTGAATGCGAAAGTAATTCCAACTTGTGCGGGCATAAGTATAATCTTCGGTAGAAAGGATAATAGGTGAAAATACCAGATTATAATATTTTTATTTTATAATTAGAGCTGGAGTGGCCTGAAGTGACTCACCGTTACGCATGTATTATTGTAAACGTCCATGAAGTTGCGGCGACGGAGGAGAAAGGGTTTGAAGGGCGCGTGGAGTAAGCCGGAAAATTATTTCTCTGAGATAATGATAGGTTCCACCGCCTATAGCATTGTTTATCAAAGCTTGCGTGCACCGAACAGAGTAACATGTGCATCGTGTTGTCCTTCAGTTTCGCGAGAGTGCAGTGCGTGACCTGTTGCACGTTTCGCATTATCCCGCCCGCATGCAGAATGCTCGAGTTCCCGAAGCATACGTCTTACAGGCTCATCGCGCCACTTTCGTTTGACAGACCGTCAAGGCCATGAGGCTTTTGGCCGTTTAAACTTGCGATCCCTTCATCCCCTCGAGCACGTACCGTGGCAGATGTCACAAATAATTCGTGAACTCCGCGAGAGTAACGGAACGGACGAGGCCGCCGCGCCGTTGCAAATTATTTAGATTTATACTGTCCCGAGGAGTGTACATTTCCATCAAATATCGTTCGTTTGTGTTTCAAAATACTTAATCGGTGGTGTGTGCTCTAATTTTTTCATTTTCCTTACTCTACCCTTCTGTTAGGATGTATCATGAAAGAGGGGAGTCGCCGACGAGGAGCATTCGTGTCGTCCGTTGTTCAATGTTGGTCCCCTTTCGATCCTTGATCCTCAGGGTCGGCTCAAAACCGTCCTCTAGGTGTGAAATAACTCCGATATCCATCCAGGAGGCACAGTGATCTCCCTCGTTTCATCACGAGACCTCCTCCCAAAACCCCACCACCCACCCGGCCGCGTTCGATTCAAGAGCGCACCTCGTTTCCTTGACCCCGCCGAGTGGCCCTTGTAATCCCCGCCCCCTTGCCCTTATCCCCCACTCATCCATCTCCCCACCTCCCCTCCTCCCATCATCCTTCCCGTGAATACCTCTCTCTCACTCTCTCAGGAGAGCGATATTTCTTCTCACCTCTCTCTCTCTCTCTCCCTCTCGTCAGTCCGTCTGCGGGAGCGAGCTGTGGGCCCATGACGAGCGAACGAGGAGGTAGCGAGAGATGGGGAAAAGAGGAATGAGGTAGGAGTGAGTGGAGATAAGGCGAGGGGGTGAAGGAGGGAAATGAGGTGTCGGCGGTGAGAGAGGTTGTGAGGGTGACTTGCCGGATGCATGTGCGCACCTTCCTCCCACCCCATCCCCCCTTGCCACTCCCCCGCATTTTTTTTAATTCCCGCCGTCGACAACCCTCCTCCTCCTCTCCCTCCTCACCGATTCCAACTCCCACCACGGCCCCCCACTCTCCTCGCTTTGATGGCATTGTGGGGTGAGATTGGCTTCCCAAGGTTTCCTTCTCTATTTCCCCGAGATCCGCCACTCGCCTGTCCCACTCAATGCTCCCCAATGGCTCGCTTTCCAAGTTCACCGAGAGAGTTCAATGAGGAGAGCGGCCGGGATTGATTGTCGGGTGCCTGGACGGGACTCCATAGAGGGGACGATGGGCATTGTTTGGGGAGGATGAGAGTTTGGCCTGGTAGTCGGAAAATTGTGGAATTTTTTGAAGGGCACGCAGATTCAAAGTATTCAGTGCAAAAATAACTTGGGCTATCCATGTAGATCACGCTTGAGTGTTTTAAATTCCGTTGTCATTTCTAACTTTTATGATCACAAATTGAGTGTATCTGTGTCGTATACTTAAGACTCGGGGAATGTTTTTGATAGAGTTAGATGGAGAAAGATAATGGAATGCTAAAAAAGCATGGGATTGACTGGAGGCAGAGAAGCCTGGTAAAAGACCTGTGCCTCAATCAGATAGTTAGAGTAAGAATAGGTCAGTAGGCAGACGAGAAGTAATTGAGCAGGTGTTTAGCTTAGATACTTGGGAAGTGTCATCCCCGAAGGCATGTCCAGGACGAAGGAAAGCAAGCTAAGGATAGCCATGGAAAATGAGGGATTTAATAATTTTAAGAAACTACTATGTGGACCCTTAAACAAGGAATTGAGGAAGGGATTAGCAAAATGTTGCATATGGAGTGTGATGTTCGGAGCAGAGACAGTTTGCGGAAAGAAGTAGTAAACGGAGCAGAGGCCTTCAAAATTTGGATCTGGAGGAGGATGGAATGGATTAGATGGGAGGATAGGGTGGGAGATGAGGAATTTATTGCAATGAATTGGAGGACAGAGAATATTAAATTGGGAAAATCAAGAAAAGGAAGATGAACTGGTTTGGACAATTGGATGAGGAATTCGTGTTTGTTGAGGACTGTAGTGGAGAGAATGATATCAGGGAAGGGAGGTCGAGGAAGAAAGAAGTTATACGATGTTGGATCCGATAAAGATTGGAGGAAGGTACGACGAAACCAAGAGACTAACCCAGGACAGGAAGACATGGAGGTCAATCATGAGAGAATCTGACAAGCGGTAGAACAACCCTTGATGATATTAAAAAAGTCGATATTGAATTTTTTCCTGCATTTAATGTAGTTCACGAGCGAAATATGACGATAGAAAAAACCCGATTCTCTAAAAAGGAGCCCTTTTCTTATTTTCCATCGTGAAGGCGACCCACCATGGCACGCCGCTTGCCATTGTTATACAAGTAATTCTTCGACTTTAGGGTTTTTTAGGCGACTTTGACTTGACGATTGCAATATTGCGAACCTTAGAATGAAAAATGGATCCCTGCCTCAGGAAGAATTAGTCTTCATTTTCGAAATACCCGCAAACTATATGCAATATCATTCTCTCGGTGAAAATGGAAATCAACGGTATGATATCTCTTGCATTCGCAATTGAAGTTGCTAGTATGTCTTCTGGATTTGCGGGATGCTGGCGTCCGGGGGTGAATCAATGGGACTCCCTTTGCCCCTATAGCTACACTAACATCTTTTTTTTACCTTGATCACAATTATTTTTTGGTCACTCGTGTAGCATGTAAAATGATTTTCAAACATTTTTGGAGGATTAAAGAGCCACGGGCAAGACGGTAAATGGCAATGCAAATGATGCCACGGATCATCGTAGGGAAAAGAAATAAGGAAGGCATTCTCTCTCATTTAAACCGTCGTCTTTTTAAGTATCCTTCCGTCTCGTCCAGAATCCACGCCCTGCTATTATGCGTTTTCTTTCCGCTCATCGTATCCCGTGACTCCGCGATCAGCATCTATCTTCGAGCGTACAAATCATTTCCCACGGCGTCCACAAGCCAGTGGACGATAAAAAATAAATAAAATGAATTCCACCGCCTTACCGATTCCCCGCCTTCAACTCCTGATCCTCTATGCCTTTCCTCTCCGCCATCACTTACAGTCTCCTCCTAGTCGCTCCCTCCCTCACTCCCACCCACCCAAGTCCCCCCTTCTTTTATTCCAGTTTTACATCCCTCCAAGGTCCCCGGCGATCTCTCGTCTCAAAGAAATGTTCCACCTTCATTGACCGCTTCGCCCGGCCCCTCCCCCACCACCCCCATGCCGCCCGCCTTCGTCGGTACAAAGAGAAGGAGGGTTGGTTGGCTCCCATCTATGGCCTTTAATGCCTCCGGCCGGTGGTATTCGATTCGCGACACCTTTATGGCATCCATCTGATCTCACCACCTCAACCCCTTCGCAGATTTGTAGAAAATTTGTCCGTCGTTTTTATTTTTACGGCTTGGGCGCTTGTAACATCGGAAGGGGAAGGGATTTCTTTGCGGCAACTTGCGGGATTGAATTCTATTGCCTGGAAAAAGCTTTCTCTCTCTGTTTGTTTTATAAATGAGATAGTATAAAACCTATTTTTATAGGGGATGTATTTCGGTATAATTGATCATCTTCCCGATAGAATTCTCCGAACCATTTATGTCGATTTATCGATAGAAACAGAGAGCTCGATCAAGGCATCTAACGGGAACGTAAACACGGAAGAATCATCAAGAAATGAATCCAAGAAACAATGCGACGTGCCTAAAACTAGTAATAATCAATTTACTATGAGTAGATTGATTATTACTAGTTTTAAAATTTCTACCGTTTACGTTTTAGAAGCTATCGGTGTGTTTTAGCTGTTTAGTTATGAAAGTTTAAAGAAATCTAATTAATAAATATTTGAAGGGTATGCGACTTGTTTTTCATTTCGTTCTTAATGAGCGTGGGGATTTTTTTCAAGTTGAAATGGTATGGAAGTAATTCTATTGTATTAACCGTGAAAATTATGCGTTGACTTTATTCTCCTAAATCAATTCATTTATCTTAGTTTATTTTCCTTTTAGTTCCTGATTTTGTCTTCATCACAACCTGGAATTAGCATACATGTTTCTTATCTTTAAATTTATCTTTTTCGTTTCACGCGAAAATTTTCTATTTTTTTAAACATCTATGCCTACATAATGCCCTGCAAGCCATCGCTAGGGTGTGTGGCAGGGGGTGAGTCCACACCAGGCATGCACTAAAGGAATCGCACTACTCAAGGGGGGGGGTCATACACCGTACAAAGGGATAAATGCAATAAAAATACACAATTACTTAAAGGTCACATGCAAGCATATATATTTGGAAATCATTTTTACCGAACGATTATGACGGGCCTAATTCTTCGCCATTCGAGTAAGCCCATACTCCTTGTCTGGAACGGCAAAGAAAAATTGGTTTAGCTTGGGTGTCGGCGACATCGACCGACGATCGACCGACGCACCAACATGACCATTTTTGGACTTGGCTTCCACTCGAGCGCACTATTTGGGAGTAAATGAAATAA
>LYUA01000137.1:804972-816922 GCA_002093875.1 Calopteryx splendens
GGGGGGTGAGGACCTCTTTGTATTCATACCCCTGCCCTTTGTCTGGAGAAAAGTGGTTGAAACGCCGAGACTTCGGTCCATACTCGACGAAGTGACGGCCACCGGAGAGATAAGAACAATCCAACTGGGCGGATGTGACGCAAAGTTTCCATTATCTATTATCCCCCTCCCCATCCCTCTTTCACTTCTCTTCTTTTTACGCATATCAATTTCCAAGAATCAATGTCTTTCTTCAGAAGCAGCTTCTCTCTCTCTCTGCCGCTGAGAGTAGTCATTCCGCTGTACGGTGTGAGGTTTGATGCTTATTGTCACCGAAAATAAATCCCAATTTAGGAATTATAAATAAGATAGGAAGGAGAATATGTTGGCTTACTTTACTTTTCTAGCTGCGTGGTCATGCATAAGTAAATATTAAAGATTGCTTGATTCGATCCTCACTCCGTAAAAATGCGTAACGATCAATTCGATTCGGAGCAAATCCCCACTCTCCCATTACTTATCGCATCCGGCCTTGAGACTGCAAATGATAAAAAGTCAAAATTTACATTGCGGAATGGTTGTGGTTCGGTGAACTTCTCAACACTTCGATATTTCATTTTTTTTAACCCATCGAACTGATATTAGAGCAAGTCTATGACATCAGAATCATAAGGCAGTTCTGAATATATATTTGGGTGAGTTTCCCATGCATGGCAAATGGAACGAAAGGAATCGCCTCGAAACGTCATGAATTATATGTCATGTCCTTCGGAGATTCCCGGTTAACCAGTTTAACCAATCTCGATGAATCTCTTGAATGCCCGTGAAAGCCGATCTGTGAAGTTGAAGCCCTGGTTTACGGCTTTGGTCCTTACATTTCCTCTCAACAACGAATCAGGCCATGGTCACTCTCGAGTTTTCTAGCGTCCCTTGTTCAAAGGGACGTCACTAATTGAAGAAATGTAATTTTCAGATAAGGCCATCCTTGACGGATCTATAAATGTGTAGGCTTTCGAAAGATTGTTTCGGGGATGAGAAGCGATCCTTGAGAACCAATAGGGTCATAAAAGAGCTTAAGCTATTGTGTGTTAGTCTGTTGTAAAAGACATACCGCTTGTGAGAAAGTGAAATCTGCGCCTCTCTAGTTTTCTTTGGGTTTGGTGTTCATTAGATATTGTTTTAAGGCTTTTATTGTAAAATATCTCTTCCGTGTGGCGTCGATGGATTCTCTTTTTCTTTTGTTTACCTAGTGGGATGGCATTAGTTCTCTTAGCCACTCGAATAAACGTATCCTTAACAAGAACACATAGGTGAGGCTTTCATTTTGAGTCTGCTCTACACGAAGCATTAAATTTCACTCCCGTGATTACCATTGCTTTAAAGCAAAGCACGTTTTCAAGCGCTCATTGGACAACGAGGATCGGAGTCTTGACGTTTGTTTGATTTTGACGGCTCAAAGAGATGATAATTTTTCTCTCTGTAGGTATCATTTCCTTCGGTATGCCTCTCATAGGTGTGCACGCCGGGGAAAAAAGAGGTGGTTCGTGAATTCAATATTTCATGACTTATTGTGTCATATTACAATTATTCGCAAGTTTACGAACATTAAATTAACGATCCCAATATAATTTTATAATATTTTTATTGGTATACTCATTTATCAAGGTGTTAATTTTACGTTTAATAATATATTTACATATTTCATCACTCCTTGTTGGATAATATTAGATCTGTGATCACAATAAATCGTGGAAATTATCTTTTTAATTACATTGTAGTTGACGGGTGAAATCATTCATATGCTATCACGTCTTTGACTTCTTCGGTTACCGGATTATTACCGATAATGGAGATGTACCATTTGGAGAATTTAGCATGCTAAATCTATGCGGGGAATTTTTCATTTTAATGGCCACTATGAATATGAATGAAAATGTGTAAAATTGGCCCAGGTAATTCATGAATCCATACAAGCACCTCATTCGTGGAAGGTGTCTCGCTGCCCACCATGGCGCAATAATTACCGCATATTAAAGTTAAAAAACAAGAATCCGGAAGTCACAGGAATTTGATCACGGAATTAACTCGCCGACACAGAAGTAAAGTTGCGAACGAAAGAAATTTCCGAATTTTCGGAAGTAAGGTAGATCTTTCCATCAAAAATGGCATTGCGGTCACGGGTTCGTGGGAAAGGAAGGTTTTTTCTTCTCAAACGCTTTCATTTTTACTCCAGCCTAAACAAAACGTGATAATTCGTTTTTTTTTGTTTCTCCGACCGACTCCTTTTCTTTTTTTCGAGAATCGTGCGCTGACGAATATAAAAGACCTGCTTCGGAATGTTTTCTCCAATTCTTGTGGATAGACTCTTCGTCCTCGGGACTAGAAGAGGTGAATGGATAGGTGCAATTATTATTCCATGTTACTCGCCCGCTTTGCCTAATCCCGGGAGTGAACAATCGAGATTTCGCATCTGTTGTGGTCAATGGCGATGGCGTATATGTCGAGTGAGACCGGCAGGGCCTTCGCTAAACAGCGCACGAAAATGAAAATTTGGTCGGGGTGACACGTCCTTTGCCTCAGTTGAAAAATGCTCTTTTTCATTTGGTGTCCAAATATTTAGCAGTTACAGCGATGTTGTTGATATTTTTTAATGAAGACATTTTTTGCTACGGGGAGTGAGATTAACGAATGGCGAGTCTATTTTGGTTTAGGTTCTATGCCATATAGTCTGTAGTGTAGTGTACTATAGTCTGTAGTGTAGAAGTGTAGCCTCAGACTTACCTTGTAACAAATGCTGGAAAATAGTTGTGCTTGAGCGAATAACAAAATTTTCCTTGGGGATGTGATTTAAATTTCGTATCCATGATGAGAAACTCCTCTGACGTGCGTTAAAATCTGGATGACTTAGCCAGAAGTCAAATCTAACATAATTGTGCATTTATTACCCTTCGTTGAAGGCGATCGAAGGCTGTATGAGTTATGCAGTCACCGCTGGTTTAGCAAGGATCGTTTCTCTGTTAACATTATTGCGAATATACCTATTGTTTTCAAAATTTATCAGACGTATGCATCAAATTTTCAGTTGACGTTTAGTGCTCCGTTCTTCGGTCTTGCTGTGAGTTGTCCGAGATGGCGAGAAGAAGAAAACACCGTAAAAAGTTGTCTTAGAATTTGCTTTCGGAGGTCTTAATTCATTAAACCTGTAATAGGCGTTCATTGATAGCCTGCATTTGTTCCCAGCAGTGATGACAAGTGGTTTCAGCACATGGTTCACAAATTTTCCTTTGCTATTCCTGCATACAAAAGTATCAATCCGATTAATGAATCGGATTGTATTTTTTTATTCCTGGCAGGTTTTTGCGGAGCTTCATTGCGGTTGTGAATTCTACAGTAGTTTCACGTTCGACTTGACCACACTGAAAAAGTGGATTTCTAAAAAAGAAAATGGATGGTACTAAAAAAAATGGAACACTTACCATTGCAGATGTCGTTTCCGTCATCGTTGACGTCCCGCCGTTCGCACGCTCATTCAAAACCCACCTGTAGAGTTGCCATTGCATCCATCCCCGAACGTGTACGTGATCAATGGTCGAATTATTCGTTGGAGCCGCAGCGTCGGTGTGAAGACCGTCGATCCTCGGGCGCGTTCGTGAGAAGGTGAGAGCTCACACCATACCCATACCAGGAAGTTCTCCCCGCATTCCGTGCTTATTCGCGTTTCCGGCGGATACAGAAAATCATAAGCACGGAGGGAAATAAAAATAACAAGGTTAAAGAAGGAGGTAAAAACAAAAGAAAAAATAAGGGACCTCGTTCACTTTCTTCTCCCACCAGTCGGTCCCCCTCCGCAGCAATCATCCCCTTCGTTTTTTGTTCTCCCCTCCCCATCCCACCCCACCCACTCCTTTCTCCGCTTCTTAAAAGAATCTCATGTCAGCGGTCTTCCAGTGTGCTCGCAGGGAAATAACCCCGACGGCCTCATCCGCGTCCTGAGCTGGAGCGCGGTAGGGGGAGCGATTGGCGGAGGGGGGGGGCGCGGGGCAACACCTGTTCCTTTGTTAATGCGAACTGCTTCCTTCCCTCGACCAACCTCCTCCCACCACTCCTCCGTCTCGTACCATCCCCCCCCCGCCGCCATCTCCCTCGAATCAATCTCTTTGCGAAATGCCGGCTTCCCTTGTGTTTCTCTCCGTCCGTCTCCCTCCCACAGTCTCCCTCTCTCCCCGCATGCCCCTATTTATATTTATCCGTTTCCCCCGATTTTTATCTTCTTTAACCGAAGCTGCCTTTCATGGCGAATCTCCTTTTAATGCGTTTCAAGTTTTTTTTCTCCATTTATGTACACAGCTCTTCCTCCTCTCTCTCTCTCCTCTTCTCTCTGCCTTCGAAGTGTGGACGTGTCTTATCTACCCTTCTCCATTCCCTCTAGGGGCCGAACTTCTCGACTTTTGTGCCTCTCCCTCCCAGGGAGTCGGGGGAATGTAACCTACCCGCTTGCTTCGACTGAATTAATTGCGACACTCAAGGGTCGGTTACATAGGTGTTAAACATGTACTGCCTTGGCGAAGGATATGATGAGCTTGAGGATCACAGTTTTTGGACTGTGAAAATAAATTCAGTGGACCTTCAAGAGCCTATTTATTGGGTGTAAAAAGTAAACAATAAATGTCTCATTCATGTCATAATATCAATTTAATTTTTATTGGTCGTTACGTCCTTGTGGTTGTGGGCGTAACTTCGGTCGCGCACTCATGGGTTTTCCCAAACTCGGGTTTAAATCCTCCAATAACATGGATGTTGCGTTCTCATAGTCTTTATGCTTTGAAGTATGCAACGACGTGATATAATTGCCGGACTACGTTGATCCTAAAGTTATCTGCTACCAGCGAAATGGTTTTTGATTGAAATTAAAAAATTTCCAAAGAATATAATATCTGGCTAACTCCTTTGTCGTTTTGTGGAAAGAGAGCGTGCCTTATTATACTCACAGCAACCGAATATTCCTATATGTGGTCATTATCTTTGTTAAATGAACGAATAGGTGCCTCCGATAATTTATGACCTCCCCTTGAATACTCTTTGGTTCAATTACGCACGAGCCGTGGAGTACCCAGGGTTTTCACATAACCGTAATCATCAGTTGTTTATACAAGTACACCTAGTAGATACTCTATTTTTAAGAATTCGTACAGGTCGCATGGTATTTAAAGTTATAATGCCGATGTGGTTCGGGTTGGGATCTCAGTTGCAAAAAATGTGGGCTGTAAAAGATTTCCTATAATTCCAAACAAATATTTTCATTAATTAAAGTGTGCACAATCGATGCCGACGTTATTGGTTATTGAGGTTGTAGAAATTATGCTCGCAAGATGCGAACATACTCAACCCTTTGATAAAATTTAAAATAAAAGCTAGACCACCGGTGAAATGAGTACTTGCGGGAGATCATCTCTATGAAAAAGCTGTACTTCCGTTTTCCCTTATGATAAATGCTGCTTCTTCGTCAATATTCTTCTTCGACTCTCTAAAGAAATTTCCTTTCCCGTGTCAGTGGCCTGTTTTCATTGAACGGTAACGAGGCCCACTTTTTTTTAACTTGAATATAGCAAGTGGCTTTGCATTTTATCTATGGGCGAATACGTTCGAGAACAATGCATGAGTATTTTAAGCTGGAAGACCCTCGCTTTTGGTGAATGGGTCATGTTTGTCTGGACGTCCTCATTTTGTCGTGGAAGAATCATGGGATCCTTTGTAAAGTTGCTTCGACATAGACAGACCAGTCAAAGGCGTGATGTGGTGTGAATTTCGTCGGAACAGGGGGCATATGTCTTATAAAACCATTACTTTGATTTTTATTTATTTATTAGACATGGGATTTATTTATTTGGCACGGGATTTATTTATTAGACACGAGGATAGTTTATTTATGTATCAGAAAATGTTAAAACAGAATCGGATGTTAATATGCCTGTTCTGATGCATGGATTGATCTTGTGCCCGGCGGTCATTATGAACTTTCACCCTTGTTGGCGTTTTTATTCTTCATTATCAGGAGTTGCACTGGCTTATTTTTCACCTTGGGGAGTTCATTTTACTCGAGAGTATCTATTAAATGTATTTTCGACTGGAGATGGCGGTTGATCGATCACACACCGGGTACTATGGCGTGGAGTACTCTGATAGTGGAATGGTGCCGTTTAATCTTATTGTTGTAATTTGCAGCCAGAGGGTGGCAATTGCTTCCCGATGTCATCCCTGTCCAGTTGTTGACACATATCCAAATTAATTACTTTAAATGTAGTGTTGTTGACGGAGATAGTATTGGGTTAAGGGGGGTTAAAATATTTCAGTGAAAATTGATATTAGGTAGAGGCCAAAATAAAAAAAAACTCTTCGGCTCGGCATTGCAGATTATTTTTTCAGCTACACGATGAAAAGGTTTATGAACTAAAATTATTCACTTTTAAAAACCATACTGCGACTGAAGCATGTATATACTGTCGGGAATTTAACGTGAGAATACAAAATTGCGTGTTTTCCTAACGACTGCTTTCGCCTTGAAATTTTGTTTTTCCGCGCGTAGGTATAATATCTGCTGTTAATCCGTGCCTTCCCTAATATCCTGACTTATTAGCCTTACTAGTAGTGTAATACTGACGAAATCCCCACTTAAATATGCTATGTTGATTGTTTTATAACTATTGTGCTATAATTTGGATGGTGAATTGAGCAACAGTGCAGAAAATCGTGGAAGCGATTCATATTAAAAATTGAAACACTTTAGTTCCACATAAATTTCATTCACTGCCTAAGTTTCGATTATCAGGTGATGATGACTTAGTATGTCATCCTGATGATGACTTTTTTGTCGAAACCTTGTTCGCGAATAAAATTTATGTGGAACTAAGTGTTTCAATTCTTTCATTTTAAATTGTGGGGGATGATTTGAAATCCCCGATGGATTTTTTGCCAGGTACAGTGCCTGGGTTTATCAGTGAATTCTTAATTCACATATCGCGAATCCTTTGAGCGCGGATTCACTCCGTCGTCGTGTCTGGGCGCTTTCGTATCATCAAAAAGCGGCGGCGAGTCGATTGAAATGGTTTTAAAAAAAACGAAAGTAAGGCCACACAGGAGAACAGGACTGTTAAGCCCTGAAGTCGAAAGTCGCTAACTTCGACGATTTTTTTTGCGACGTTTGGCCTACTTTTATCCTGACTGTGATCCGGTATATTTCCATTGTCCAAAAATGGCCAGTGGGGCCCGCCACAGTTGAAAGCCTCTGTTGGGTCATAGCATCAAAAGTATGAGGTAATTCGTCGAAATATCCCTCTTTTACTTTTGTCGGTTGCCACAGGTGTGACGGCGAGCACTTCGTCGAAAAAAAATGGAGTGTGTAATTGGTACCCAAAGGTTGGGAATGGAGGTCAATGTCGGCGCTTTTCCCGAAATGAGCAACCTGCGTGTGTTTAGCGCTTTGTAGTCTCTGCGGCGGAGGCGTTTTCCGAGTGGAAAGCGAAGTGTCGTTTCCAGCCTCAAGTCCTCACCTCAATCTCAGTCTGTCAAGAGAGGTTGCGAAACGAGTTCGTCATTTTCATGTGCCCCGTTTCCACGGTGGGCTAATTTGCTGAGGTCCCGTGGGTCATTGGGATCTCGGGGGTGATGCTCTTTTGACCCACATCGCGCAATATTTAACAGGATTATTTCGTCGAAGTTGTTAGCAGGAAATATCATAGCATATGTCGCGTTACCTTTGCTAGACATTATTGTAACTTTTGAAGGGATTTGTTTAATGAGGCTCCGCGGAAAATTCCTTCCGGTCACTTTGTGGTTTTTACTATTTATTGTGCGCGGGTACTGATTTGCCTACTGATTTACATATTTCCAAATTCGTCATTGAAATTCTGTTTTGAAGCGGAAGGGACCTATTTCAGTTGTCCATTTTTAAACGGTGGTTATTGTGTTTCAAAATTTGATGCTCATGTTTACTCAGTAATAAACTACACTCAATTGGTTTTCCGCAGAGCTTTAATTATGTTTGATCGGGGTTTCGTTGTGTCGCAACATCGTCATCACCTGATTATGTTGCGACGGAACTAAATCCGGGTCGTAAGTTTACATTTTAAGTAAAATTATGCATTAACTACAACAATAATACGTGCAATTTAAGTTCTGTGGAGTGTAGTGGTTTATTACAAAGCAGTACCACAATTTTTTACTCTCGATACCATTAATTCAATGTTAACCAGAATGAAAACGTCTATAATCTGCTTTTTGGGCGGCAAATAGCCACCAGACTTAAAAGGAAATACCAGAGCGTAGATATCCTTTAGCTCGTCCTCATTGATTCCCGTCGCCGGACCCAATAATAACTCTCGGGAACTTTAAAAGTAATGGCCTTCGATGAATGCTTGAGGAGTGTAGAGTTGAGTAGAGTGCTTCAGTAGAGTGTAGAGCCTTCTTTTTCCAAGACCCTGAGCATCTCATTCTCTTAAAGAAGGAACCCCTCAACTTTATTTGCGGAGAGAGAGAAAAGGGACACCGGAGTTGCGATCAATCAGGTGATGGCAATTTCTTCGCTGAAACAGAACACCTGTCGGTTTCCTCCTCGGTGACGTCTTGGGTGGTGAAGGCGTGCAGGAAAAGGGAGCCCAATCCAAGTATGGATTAAGCGAATTTTTGAGTGCAATTTCGGGATGTGGAGAAGACAGATAGCTCGACCCCTCATGATGGAAGGCATAGGGGGCACGCACGCGGGTATGGCGGGCGCGAGGGGCTCTGGAGGACTGATTGCGGTGTGTCCGTGGGGATCGCGGATGCTATCAGAAAGGCATTTGTGGTTACGGAGTAAGTGGGCATAGCGCCAGTACAAGTAACAAGTTCAATTGGGTTATGCATGGACATGAAAAGTATTTTTGTTAAGTTTGAAAACTGTTTGAAAAATTTGAGAGTCTTCCATTCCACGTCATTCCCTTAGCATCATAATCAATTCGGTTGACGGAATGGACGCGAGCACAGACATAACTTCTCTCGAAATTTTTTCGTGATAAATGATCGTAATACTTCGTGATTCCGTGTATGTTGACTTGACATGAATTTCGCTGACGAACAAGGTCTTCGGGTCGGGGGCATCAGGTTTGAATCATATTCAACTAACACACATGAAGGTATTGCTCGGAAACCACGCGGGTGATATGCTAAAAATATAAATGTTCTGTGTATTCGTGCGGTATTTCAAAGCTATCCTCACCTCGGGTGTGGCAGTCGTGACGCCGATGATCACCAGAGCATAGGGTTGAGATGTGTTTTCAAAACTAGTCGTGCCACCGTAGCCGACTATCAAAGAGCCCTTCCCACGTGTTTGATATCTCAACTGTTAGGACGACATTCTCCCCTTCCTCCCCCGCCCTGCGAAGCCTTTTTCTCGGCGATTTGCAATGCTCCCTTACCCGCCTCCGAAGGCTGTCGCCTGTGACGTCTTTTGTGGCGATGGCCCGTATTCATAAGCGTTTTGGCACCCATTGGAGATTCCGTTGAATCCATTATGCGGTCGCGTCGCCTCTCTGCCGCAAGATGGAACGCTTATTCGTGTCCTGAGTTAGGTGGCGACTTGTGTCGAAGAGTGTAACTGAGTGTAATCTAGCATTCCCCCATTAGCTGATCGTATCCCCATCGCTTACTTTCTCTCCGCACTCCTCTCGGAACTGAGCTCATGATTCAAGTGTGAAGGGTCATGGAATTCTTCTTTTTTTCTGCCAACACCAATTGCCCTGAACTTGTCTCCGAGATAGTGGAGCTCAACGTGAGTAGATTTTCATAATTGCGCTTACTAATTACATTTATTGAAATCCAATTCCTATTCGAGGGAAGGAAAAGATCGCTTATCTCTGCGGATTTTGGTGTAAGTTAATAAGTAGTTTAATTGGCTCTGTGGATTGCTCTGTGTGCGATCTCATCGGATGTCTACTTTTCGCAGGAATTTCACCGGAAATTATGACCTCAAGGGCGATATTGGCACGTTTTATTTTGTAATTCCCTTTTCCATCGAACGATACATATGAAACGAAGGTCAGATTTTACATTGCGCTATAGGAAATGAAAGACGTTTTTATTAAAAGTAACCTCCACTCGGGAGTTAATTTAATTCATGTCGGATCCGAGTGGCTCAGCTGCAGTCAATTCAATGGACTGCGCAGAAATGAGTTACGATAAAGGCCATTGGTGTCCCTGATAGTAGCGGGGACAGAAGACAGCTTTGTGCTAGTTGACTGCGCGTATGCTGCGGGCGGATCTAACAATGACCCTAATTTAAAACTACGGTCTCAGCCATAATCTTTCATATGTTGATGTCAATGTATCGTACTGAAAGCGTTGGGAGTGTAATTAATAATTCTGTTTTGGTCCTCGTGGATTAGGCCATTCAGCATGCGTTATGTCTTTATTGACTAATATTAAACGGCGAATTATATAGTAATAAGATGTTTTTCATACCCTATAGGAAAAGAAGAGATGGCAGAAAATTACTAATTTTAAGCCAGCAATTAGAGAAAATTCTTAGTAAAATATGTGCGATTGTCATGGCATCTGGAGTTTCGGGCTACAGAATCAAAGAAAGTGTTAAGTTTTTACTATGGAGCAGACCCCATTTGGTTAGTTAAAGAACGTGGAAGCCGCTGAATGCGTTATTATGTGTAACAGATCGTATCTCGCCTTTAACCTATGGGAATCAATGGTCGGTGCAGCCATTGTCTGCTATTGGACTTCGTCATCCTGGGCTAAGCCACCTCCTCCACCTTTAGTTTTGGCTTTAATTCTCCGACCTGTATTTAACCCTAGAACGGCCTGCCTGCCCCTAGGATGTCCCAGACTCGCATGCGATCATTTTGATGCCCTGCGAATTATTGACCAGACTGTGTGTCAAGATGTGACTGATGTCATTAAATGACTGGCAAAACGTTTCTATGGAATTTGAACAATTGGTTGTCCTATGCTATTGATGTCGAGTGGTTGTTATATTTTTCGTAGCATGAAAATTCATGCGGCTGGGTGGGCAACCCACGTAATTTTGTAATATGGGTTGCAATTGGAAGATAAAATCGAGTTCCTTGGATTTCCTCGGTAGACTTTTTGTCTCTGTATGAACTACCAGTGATAGTGGGCTTTGACGACGCTGCTGCGATGGAAATGTAGTAGCTACCGTATATGAAAATTCACTGGAGGATTTAACTCTGACACCCCCCCTCCCACCATCCCTTTGTCAATTAATGTGAAATGGAAAAAAAGCACCAAAATGATGAGAAAGAAACAACAATGAAAATTGCTCAATTCTAAAGTTTGGTCGACAGTAACTTTTTATCACACACAACTTCCTACGGATTTAGAAGAATTTTAAATTCGAATATACCTAATGCACAAATGTATCCGTAGAAACGTGGTGAGGTGAACCTTGAGGAGGGAAAGGAAGAAAAATGATTGAATATAAGTTAGGTTGGTAATTATTAAAAAAATCTTTTCTCATAACATAATCGAAAGGAAAGTATTGAAACAACTAACATAAGATATTCCTTTCGAAGATGCCTTCCATCCGAAAGCCCATAAATTGGCGTTTGCTTCTCACCGCTTCGAGAGGCGGTAGAGATATGAGCCTCGGTGGTCGCCAAGAAAGTCATACTTTCTCAGATTTTCGGGCTCTTCCTAATGGATCCGCGATTCGAAGAGTTTGAGCGTTTCTCCGATTGAGAGTGAAGGGAAGAGGGGCGGCGCCATCGGGCGCCGAAAGGGCGTACTCCGAAAGGAACGCGAAGGGAATCCCTGTGGTTTCACGACGCCGTTGTAAAACCTTGGCTCACATCGGCTGGCGGTGTTGACGCAAGACCCTTTAATGAGACCGTATCGAGATTTAAAGAGGCGCATCTCCAATCAAAAGTGAGCGCAGCGAGTTGGCAGGTTCAAATACCTCAGTGCTTCGAGC
>LYUA01000137.1:817042-827301 GCA_002093875.1 Calopteryx splendens
AAAAAAAATAATGAAGGAAAATGACTGAGGCTGGCCGAAGTGGGCGTTGTGGATTTTTATCGGGTGTGGCTGCTTACGGCTTAGGGTTTCGGTCACTGAGTTTTTTTTCGCGCCGGCGTTGGCGGTTCTTCGTCGATACCGGCCGCCCACCCCGACATGGCGGTCCCGTGTGGCCAACGGCGACCACGGGGGATGAAAAGGGGGGGGGGGCACTGGTTAGTTTGCAATCACGGTGAAATCGTTTGGTCGGCGCGCTGAGAGGGCGGAGGGGGATTAAATGTAGTATTTTCCCCCGAAATTCAAATAACTGCCGCCCAATTCCGTTCGCTTCGCGATAAATCGAGGCGGGACATTTTGTGTGACAGGTCAATTTTACTAGTCGGATTGCTTCCCCTTTGGGCTCAGTTCAAGGGAGATGATGGAAATGGAGTAGCTCTGCATGTCGCGGATCCGCTTAATTCTGCCCGAAAACTCGTTCGTTTCGCCCTCATGGAGGATGGACAGCGAGTCTAAACTTTTATCCCGGATCCTCTTTGATCTGCTATGGGCCTTTATGCTGTCATTGATATCCATTTCACATTGTGGTTTTCCACTCTTTGACAATAGTTTATGGTACTTAAATAGCTAACCTCTATATCGACCATATCAGCCAAAAATTTCGCTGATTATTCATTTTCCTATAAAGCGAGTAGGATCCGATAGCGGCGGCAATTAATTGGATACGGAGTTGACCCCCCATTGACTTGCTTAAATAATTATGTGTTAAGCTCATTTCATTTGTATTTGATTTATAAGTTGTGAATACCGGTTTACTTTCAAAATAATAATTAACCATATCAAAAGCTTAAGGAAGGAAATGGGCTTTTCGGTTGGCACGAAGGCAGGTAGTAAGTATGAAGAACTGAAGAAGGAAAAATGGTAAACAAGTGGAAGGCTACGCGATCGATGCATAGTAGGTAATAGTTGTTAGGGATTGTCCAAAACTTTCCTTTAATGGGTAGATTAACGTTGGTGATGAAAATGGCTCGATTAACTTCATAATAATAATAATCTATCTTTCTTAAAAGCTATTCCTTTTCCTTCATCCGTACTTGTTTCTCCGATGCAAGTCCAGAAGTTGCAATGCCTTCCGGATTAAATCAGATAGACCGATCTTTTAATGGATGTGGGTTTCAAGCCCTTTGGCTCATCTGACTCCCGTTCTGCTGAGTCCACGAAATGATCGCTCCGCTTGCTCGTCTCTCAGCTTCACCCTCGTTCACGCGTTTCGGTCGCGCCAAAGCGAAACCAATTTGCAGCCATGTTTATTTTTAACGTCCCGGGAAGGAGGAAGGGCTTCCGCGGAGGCACCTTGGATTTTCCGTTGAATGGGCATGAGGTAAAAAAAACTAGGCGTAACGCTTGTCAGCTATCATCCGCGGCGTCACGGAGGCGTTGCACCTTTTATGGGTAGGTGTGCAATTAGCTTAGGCCGAAGGCGTAGAAGGGGCGGTGGTGGTGGGGATGACGGTGGTCAAAACGCTCTCCAGGGGTTTTTCGAGAACGTCTTTCTGAAACGGCGGGTGTTCGCATTGTAGAGCCCCGTTTATTTCGCTTCCCTTTTGCCTTTCATGCTTCGGAAATGTGTGAGAGGGGGTATTCACACGGTGCGAGATGGGAAAAACGAGCTAAGGGTAGTTCGGGAAGATCACTGTCGCGAAATGGGAATTCCCTCCTATTTCCCGCATGATTTTCTTAACAGAGCGTTTACTCGGTGCACTCTCCTGGGAAGGGGTTAATTTGTTTGCTCAACACCATTTCACACGCAGCATGTATTTGATATTTGGGAATGAAAAGTGCAACGTGTTGACAAAAAGGGATCATTACCCATTCCTTGGATTACCCAGACCTTTGGATTATCAGGCAAAGGCGGCCTTCCCCCGTAATAACCATAGTCGTTACATTTTAAATTTGATGATTTCGTCTTCTTAACGCACACATCTACATGGTGCCCTCCAAGCCACCACTAAGGCGTGTGGCAGGGGATGCATCCACATCAGGCATGCGCCGCTTTAAATTGTACGTCATCCGAAATTCGGGGACAAACGGTGAGGTTATAAAATTCAAGTGATGGAAGGATATAATACCAACTTCTTCGCATGCACTATATATCTAACTATAAAATAGTACTGAACGCATGCAAAGCAATCTGATAGTATGGGTTGAAATTAGAGGAGATTAAATTGAGAGTGCTAACTAGGCTACTTAGTATAAAATATTCTGTCCTGAGCGCAATTTTTGTGCAATTATTCTGATCTCTTATTGTTCGAGGGAGAATGACATTTTAAGCCTATCTGTTGTAAAGTTTATCTCTGATATCATTTTCGTGATCTCCTCTACCTTACGAAATATTATCTGAAAATCGGCCTGCTTCTTAATTAATGTAAAAAATTAAACTTTATTTTAGCCTCCGGTCGTTGAGGAATTCCCAAGCTAGTTCTCCTAATAATCCAGTAACGCTACTAATATTGGTTCAAAAGTCTACTGTGATGACGAAAACTGGTTGTAAAACTTTTTCGTAACCCCCTCCCTTCATTCTATTGACTGTTTCCTCTCCTTTAATCATAAATTATGCGCCGCTCAAAGGCTTGCCAATTGGAATTGAAATTTGCAGGATATATCTTATGAAGGTGAAACCGGTCGCACTAAGAATAAAATTTGCGTAAAAGTTCTATTTTTTCATTATTTAATATGCTAACACTTTCACATGGCCTTATCTTTTAAAGTGACCGGTTCTAGTCTTTTATTGTTTTGACTGTGGCATGGCGGTTTTAAATACCCATCGGTTTCTATTATCTACCTGCTCTTGTTTTGGGGATTTAAACATAATATTTCCTGCTCTGAAACTTTGTTCGTGCAGCAAGAAGGTTTTTTTCTGCATTATGCGATTTCATTTTAAACCTTTTCTGTTTGGATAATCTCGCTCGAATGCTCGTCTACTTGGCTTAATAGCTTAGGGATTTATTTTTTATCGTTTCGCTTTTCATAATACCTATTTTCATACAGTTGAAATGCGTCCATAGAGAAATGAAATAAAAAAACTTTAGGTCAAATTAGGACTTATTTACCTATACTCAGTATTGTTTTATTATATGCACAATCTTCTTGATTTCATAACTATTCCATGTGTTCAAGTCGTACAATATTCGATGTGGGCAAGAAGTATTGGATACATTCACGACTTAGGGAAATAAATAATTTCATTCCTGTAAATATTTGCCGTTTTCATACTAAACATTGATGATAATAGTAGAATAAGTAGAGTAATTACATCCTTAGAATAATTCAGTAAGTATGCGAAAACCATCCTGAAATATGAAATTTTAGCAATAATAATTTTTCTATTCTCGGATATAACTACCTAGTTTTTATAGAAGTAAATTTGGCTGATTCGTCATTCCTAATTATGATTGTGTTTATTAACGTTGTTAACATCAGAGTTTACTCATAATTTCATCTACATAATAGAAAAAATTTCCACATGTGTGTTAAATGCCCAGTCAACTTAGTATTTTCCGAGTTAAAATATTCCGTACCGAGTTAATTTTTTTAAATTATAATTTTAAAAATAGACTATTAAATGTATAGCACAAGCGCAGCCGCTTCGAAGTCCCATGTGGTTCAAATAAGTCCTCACTCCATTTCTCCCCATGCCATTTTGGAAAGTTTTTCCGTCAGGCCTTCCAGTTTTGACAAACAAAAACAAATGAAGCGTATTACCTAAAAAGACGGCTTCGAAGCCAAGTGCGACTTCGAATGGTGTTCTTTCCTTTCTTTTTCAAGTCTTTTTTTAACGCGTCCATGCGCGCACGTTAAAAGGACTTGAATAAGAAATATGATGCCAAAATACAACAAGGGTAAGTTTTTTGGCATCTCGGTCTTGAAAGGTCTCTTCCCCCGCCGAAAGAATCAAAATAGCTATCATCATTTCGAGATAATTTGTTGTTCCTAATATGGTGGACTCATACTTTCCGGTTTTACGGGGAAGGTTTTTTGTCCTTATGAGGTTTGTTTTATTCCATACGCATCTCGGTGCCAAGTCTGTAAGGTTCGAGTCCCGATCAAAGGTTTGCGATTGTTTTCCGTGTTTAATGATACGTGAAAGATGGTTGGCGATCGTCGTAGCAAATCATCACACTCTTGACATTAATTTGGTTTTTCGTAGCCATGAATCTTGCGTCGCAGTGACTAGTAAAGTATTAGATTTTTTTAATGGGATCATTGTATTAGGCTCCAAATTAGTGGGGTGTGTGTGAACTGTCAATAAAATCATTTACATTATTACTATTGTAAGATAGTGAATCATTTGGTACCCAAAAATTAGAGGATTAGCGGTCGCAGAAACTCGAATGTGATCTTCAGAATGCTCAAATCCCAGTCCGTAAAAGGTTGCATCCTCCTATATTCGCCCATAAACGGAGGAAACTGTTTCAGACTTTATTTTGTGGAAGTTATCCATCACGGAGGAAACTTCTTTCTCTCTTAAAGATAACGAAAGATTCAATTAAAATGAATGCATGTAGTTCTAGTGGAGAAAATGGAACTCTTTTGCGACGTTTAAATTCTAAGAATGTGGCATTTTTCACATGTTTTGGAATTTTAATGCCCAAACCTAATAAAGCAGACTCAATCGCTTTTTATTGCCTTAAAATCTCTTATTTGCGAATAGCTGGACGTATCTTTGACACCACTTGTTTACTGCAATAAGTATACTTTGAAATCTTATCTCAGTTATCTCTTATTTCTCACGGTTTTTATTCACATCGTTTCTCACTCACTTCGTTTCGGATCTCCTTAACCTCGCCTATACCATTTCTCTTTCAATTCATAATTTTGCAATCGTTAGAAATATTGAAAATAATTTTTCCGATTCATTTTCTTCTAAAATTAGCATTAAGAACGTAGTGAATGCATAGATATCTAGATCCAGGACGAATAGGAAATCGTGCGAGGTGGTATGGCGTCTGTGAAAAATGTTGCGTGTAAAATAACATTCAAATGGAGTAGTTACATATCCTTAGAAAATGGCGTCCTGACATACAAGATTAATAACCCGTTATTCAGAATAAAGTTATACCGACCATATATGTACCCTTTTTTAAGACACAGTACCATGCATTTTGGTGATGCAATTGATGAATCTATTGCTCCGAGAGATGAAAAATATTAGTATATATGTGTTTATTCTTTTAAATTACCATTCAGCATAATTAATTCTATGTGCAATGATATAATATGATTTTCCCAGTATTTTTTTCTTTGGTGCTGTCTTATTATATGTTTAGTTAAAAGTAATAACTAAAGGGTAGAGTGCACCCAATAGTAACCCAAAGCACATACGGTGGGGGGAGGGGCAGTTCCTTTCCATGCGTCTTCCCAGAATCTTAGCTAACACCCGAAAAATCAAAGCTTGGGTGTAGCCGGAGGAGTCACCAGGATTCGAACCCGGGTCTTCAGGTCAGAAGCCCCCTGCTCTACCCACTGGGCTACCCCGCCACTTTTAATATCTATGCTAAATAGGTAATATAAAAACTTTGCGTTCCACAGAAAATATATTTATTACTCAACTAGTTTCGCTACACTGTAGCATCTACAGGAGTAATTCAACGCAAAGGTTTTTATTTCCTATTTTACATTATAATGGATTTGCACAAAGTCTTTGCCTCAACTGTCTATCATATACTTAATAGAGTTTCTCTCACGTCAAGTCCCCATATTGGTTGATTTTTCTGTGAGTGGTTTCTATTTTGCCGTTGTTTAGAGTCTCCGTAATTTATTATACATTGTTTGAACCACTTTTCGCCATGTCCCCACCTGACTCTTGGACGTTGATTTATAAGTTTAGGAGAGAAAATTCGCAATGGTCATGATGCATAGATTTCTTCCGCTCCGTAAAATTTAGAGCAAAAGATACGGGTATACTTGTATGACACGGTTCCCGAAAAAAGTGAGAGTGATTCGCTCAAATGGGTCAAATTTAATAGGACGCCTTTCGTATTTCATTAATTAGAGCTCGCCCTTGCCATTTTCCACCACCCCTCCCTTCCGCGCCACCTCCACCACCCTCCCCATCTCTCCAACCCTCCCAGGCGCTCACCACCCCCGTTCAACCCCCGCTCCAACCTTCACCTTCCTTCCCTCCTTTTCACCCCTCCCCCTTGGCACCTCCAATACCTATTGGCTTCCCTGGCCCCTGGGGAGTTGTGTTTAATACCTGTTGAGGTACTCTCTGGCAATTTCCGAGACGATGTCTCCTCCTCTGTCGGGGTCATCCGGGGTGGCTTCTGCGGAGACGCAGGTCGGGACAGGACGGTCGGTGTCTGGTTGGTCCAGGGTCGTCTGCGATGGGGGCGGGGAGGGCTTAACCACCTCCGCTGTCGGCATTAGGTGAAGGAAAAAGTACTGGCAGACGTTTTTGAAGTCCAGAGTGCCCCGTCTGGAAGTTGACCAGTCTTGAGTAGGATTGTTGCGTTATTGGGTTGTCTGAGGAGCAGCCCGGCAAACCTGTCGATTAGCTCGACCTCGCCTCCTTTCCAATCTTTTACCCCCCCCCTTTCCTTTTTTTTCCATTCATTGTTTCCTCACCCTCGCTCTATTCTGGTTATTCGTTTTGTTATCAGTTTTGCAGACTTGAATTGATTTAATAGACTGGAAAAAGAATGACTCCATGCCCTTTGACTCTTATTACTTTATTTTCGCTTTGTCCTCGTTAGATAGTCATGCCAGTTTGCGTGGCTTCAGAATTCTGGTTAGCAATTATAACCATTACTTCGTCATTGCGGTGTTTTTTCTAGCTTTATATCACCCATAGGCATCATGATACATATGTGAGTAATTGAAGCAATGAAGGTTTTAAACACATCAGTTGCGTCTTTTAAGTCATTCATCACCTTTGCTTTCCTCCAGTCAATCAGTCACCAGCGTACTCCTTTTTCCTTTACTTTAGTCACCAGTTCACCTTTACTATATTCACCAACGTACTTTTTTCTCCGTGAAGCCCTTCATTTGCATCATTCTGTCAGATAAATTGGCAGTGAAATAGACGAAGAAAAGGGAGCTACGGTTATTCGTCGGAGGGATAGCCATGAGGGAGACTTTTAAAGATAACAGAGTTACATGGAAACAGACCGAGTATGCCCTTGCAGGACGCTAATCTTCATGTGTGTAAGTAATGTTGCAGAAGGGAGGCAACTGATTTGTTCCTCTTTGCAGTTTCGTTCCATAAATTTGCAATATTTTAATTTGTTAGTTTCATCCTTTTCGCTCCCACCTTGATCGAATCGAATGTGCCCGGTTGCTCTTCATTACAGCGTGTTTGGTTACGTCCTGCCCTTTGGCCATCACCCCAATTTCCCCTTGCTCTAATATATTCGATCACAAATATGAAATTAGGAAAGCGGAAACCTGAGAAAAAAATCCTCTGCCGCCCAACCTTACCTCGATCCGGACCCGATCCTTCACGGACCGGAATATCCAGAACACCCCCGATCCCGGGCGAGGTCGTGTTTTGTGGACGCACGGCCCGCTCATAATGAATGGGTCAATTTTTTTGTGATCCGTTCCCGGTGTTGTACGAATGGGTTGGTGTGTGTGTGTGGGAGTGAGCGTGATTACTATCTTCCACTTGACTGACGGGTATGAGGCGGAGCGTAAAAGGGAGGAGACGTTTTTTTCCGTTCCGGCCCCAACCATTGGGCATTTTTTATCGTTTTTGTTCTCGCCCCCACCCCCGCCCCTCCCTCCCTCCCTTCATTCAGTTATATATATTTTTTCCTTTCCGGGCTGAAATTTTATCCGAGTAATAGCGCCGCGTGTGGCATTGTGGAGTTGGATATCGATTGGTTAGTTGCAATAACTCTATCGCGTCTCCTTTTTCGGGCCTCCTTTATTCTCTCTCCTCTCTTTCACCCTCTCCATTTCGGCTCCCTCCCTTCTCACCGATTCGTATTTTACAGTCTGTTGAGCTGGTTAATTAGAAGGGAAGGCGTGAACCAATCGGGTAACGAAGACATGACCGTCCGCGAAGGTGGGTGTGGGGGGGGGGGTTAGTTTACGCTGCACTAGTGCGTGCCGGCAAAGGGGTGCGTGGTGAGTTTGCGAGGTTCCGTCCGAAAAAACTTTTAACTGCTTGCTCATTTGCCTTTTACTATCGTTGTTGGATCATTGCATACAAGGCACCCAACGTTTTATTTTCCGGGGTCCCGAGGTTCGAGGTTTTTAGAACCTCTTTACGTCAGACGTTTTAAGTAGTTCGAGTGCGTTCCGGAAAATTTATCGCCCTATTCCTCGCTGCTTTTACTCCGTTTTACATCTCGTTTGGGTCTTAAAAATGATGTGGAATGAGTTGTATCACTCGGACGATTTTATAGCCTTATTCCACCTCGTGAATTGTTACATTGTCCCTCTTAAAGATTGACAATGTTAGAACATAACAGCTTGTGTCGGTAGGGAATGGTTGGTGTAGTACGCCCCGGTAGGGTGTATGTAATTGCATTTTAAGATTGTTTGTAGATTTCTCCTTTCTTTCTTCTTCTTCTTCTCCTTTTCTCCTTTCTAATTTGGTCATTGTTTTTGATTTTACTGCCACAAATCTTCGACTGCGTACAAGCAAAAATAAGTGAACAATTTAATAATTCGATTCGTTATCAATGTAAGCGAGGATTGCGGAAAAACGCCGACATTTGATGCTACCGGGCCCTATTGCAGGGTTGAAGAGGGACGTACCCTTCCCTCTCCATTTGAAGCCCGGATGATTGCCCGGAATATTTTAGTGTAATTAGTTTTAGTGCATCGTGACGACGCAACTAAACAAAAGTACGACTATTTTACGAAAGCCTTCGCCTTCTTCTGTGGAATTTATAGGTATGTCGGTCCATTGCTGACATACCTATTAGGTTGCAGCAGAAGATATAAATAATTTATATTAAAAATACTGGTATTGGTACTTAGCGAAACTAGTAGAACCCCGAGCATCAGCTTTATGAATACTGACTGTAAGGATTTATAAAAATATGCAGAAGGCATGTTTGTTGATACACAAACACAAAAACACGTATCATGAGCAATTTTTCTGTTAACAACATGTAGGTGGCACCCAATGAAATTTTAAATATTTCTGATAGTGCTCTTAACGTCATTCCACGATCTTCTCTCACAATGGGAGCAGCAGTGTTATTGTTTACACTTCCGTAAGACCAGTGGTTGGAACTCTTGGTCCACCTTCCTTTGAAATTGATCGTCTTCCCTCTGTACACATTTTAAACCGCCAAATAGCTGTGGTACAGGGACGAACAGACTCTCCATAAACCTCCTGTAGCATTGCAAGGGCGATTTTTCCGGGCGAAAGCAAAATTTTATACTTGGGTCAGATCAGTGAGACTTGTACCTCATAAGCATTGGCGCCTTGAATGTTGTAAAGGCTTCCAAAACCGGGGGGCCATGTTATACTCTCGGCGGTGATATGTTATTTTTACATCCTATTCCTTTCGTTACCTCGGCGTCGCATAAAAATAACTCCCAAGAATAGGATGTTCACCGCATGTTGACTGAGATGTTTAGCTATGAATGTGGTTTCTCTCGCCTTTATTAAGTATAATGTAATTTCAACACCTAATTCTTCTTTTTCCCCCAATTGACAACGCATTTAGTAACAAAAACTTCCGTAGTATTTTCTTCCGAAACAGCGCACCGTGCGATGCATATTTATTTCTCATTTTTCCCGTGTTGGGCATCCCTCGTTTGTAATCCCCACCGCTTGATTACGCCGTTATGAACATTAAAAAAAAAGGAAAGAAATCAGAGGTTGAAAAGTCGTTGATGCGCATAGGTAGTTTCGGGCGTGATATGCGATCTGCCAATGGATTACTTTGTATGTTTTTAAGCGTCGGGAAACTTAAAACGCCCGCAGGATGAAAATGGGCGTAGGCCCCGCTACGTGGAAACGATCTTGAAGAGGTTCATGAAATGGTCTCCTCGAGGAAAAAAAGTTCCCATAAACACACACCCTTATATTATATTCCGTCCATCTGGCTAAGCCTTTTCGGGAGTCCCGACTTTGAGAGGAGTTGTGGGTAAGCAGAAGGGGTTGGAGAGGGCTTCGAGGGGGGAGGAGGCGGAGGGGAAGACGGGAGAGGGGTCTTTCTTGTGTGCGAGGGTGGAAGATATTTGGTGTGCGGTGGGATCATGGATGCGGGCATGTGGGGGGGAGGGGAGGGATAGGA
>LYUA01000137.1:859447-871756 GCA_002093875.1 Calopteryx splendens
TCCTGTTCGTTATGAGACGAAATTCACTTGCCACCGCTGCCACTGGCGCAATACTGGATTCAAGTCAATTAAACTTGTATCACGTATACAGTACACATTAAGATAACAATATAACATAAAGTTAAATGTTTTCACGATAAATTAACCGATTACAAAATTTATGATCTACTAGTTATTGAACACCCCCCCTAGGATATCTATCAACCACTATATACTCATGGCGGGTTGCTTTGTGATTTATAGAAATATGCTTATTATATTTTCATCATTCTTGATTTAGCTATCTTAAAATCAATTTTGTATCTCGTACTTCTTTGCTTTGGCATATTTTCGAAGTCTGATGCATGGCGAGATAATGAGAGAAAAATTTCTTTGCGCAGCTCGTTGTAGTCTCTTCTTATAGTTAACTGTCGTCTATTCAGAAACAACAGGTAGGGGAAAGGAGATGCCATCTCTTCTCTCAATTTTTGAAATAGTATCCTCGCGCTGGGGGTGTAAGTATTACTTGAGTCCTCTTGTTCAAATATGACTCACGTGTACTACTTAGTTCTCGCTATAGTGTTGTGACCGTGGTTATTCAGCTAGTGAGTTGCCAACGAATATGAAGCCGATTTAGATTTTTTTTCTCGCAATTTCATTGCTAGAAGATTGAAATTAGCGGATACTCGTTTATTTTTGACCTATTAAGAATTTACTTTTTTCTAGCTCTTAAATCCGATTTTTCCTCTACGTAATATTTGTTAGCCGAATGTTTTGTCTAGATTTTTGAAAATATAAGAATACTTCACTGCGCAAATAGTTTTTACCCATCATTTACTTAATGATCCCGTTTAATTTACATATTGTAGTTAATTTGTTCTGCGTATGAAGCCCGTTAAAAAGATGTGTCAATTATGCGACTGCTGTGAAGTTATTTTGGTATCGTGCTGGTCCTGTTGACGATACTTTTTGTATTATCACGACAGTGCTAATGACGGAAATGCCATTATTCCATTTGGCGCGTGACTCGATACTACCTCGATGAGATTATTATAAACCCGAGCTCGTTCATGGCTAGCACTCTTGCTCGAATAGGAAAAGAGTTTGTGTTGCTTATGGGTTTCCTCGGGATTGCGTAAACTCTTTTCAAAACCAATATTTCTCTCTTAAGGGTGGCGTGCACGCGGAATTAATATTGTGTACTTGCTATTGATTGTTATTTCCAGCATTTGTGCTCTCTGATTCAGTTCCTTTTGGCGAATTAATAGAATAGTCGTGCGTGAGAGGTCGTTCCGAGTGTGTGAGTTCGTTGGAGTGTGTATCGAAGCATTTTACCTTGCAGCTGGCCTCCGTGCTTTGGCGTCACGGGGGAAGGGGGGATTATAAAGTGGTGTGAGGCACAGCTGGTGAACAGCTGACTTCCCGAAGGACTCAAACTCATCCGTCCTGTCCTCTCTCGACTGCCGCCGGAAACTTCGTCATATCGCTTTCGGAATCGCCCACGAGTGGCGCCTACGTACAGAGGATACGTTCTTACGCGCTAAACTTCAAACCGGTTTGAAGTGAATCTGTAAATGATCAATCTTCGCACACAATTTTAGCATGAAATGCGGCCATTGCTTGGTGCTGAATCGAACGTCGTATTTCATCAAAGATTTAATTATACCTTTTCACAAAACCCAACTAATTATTGGGAAAGTTAATTGAGAAATAATTTGTATGCGTAATGGTCTATGTAATAAATTATGAAATAAAAATAAGATCGGAAGCTAATGGTGTGAAAGCCATATAAATATTCGAATCTTTCCCTTACATCATATAGTTGAATGTTTCCACCTTTAGTTGAAAAATGCGATCCAAATATTTAAAAATAGTTTTGTAATTCATGCAATAAATGTTTTTTTATATTAAATTACTGGCGTAAATCTGATTTTAATAGAGTACAATACATACATATAAATAATTATATAGGACAATTTTTACAAACTCTTTTAGAAAACCAAATGGCTGCCTTTGAAAAGTAGAATTATCTTGGACATCAGCAAACAGAAAGACTAACTGTTGTATGGTATCCTGCAGGGGATGGTGAAAGTAAATAGAAAGAGGAGGGGATGTAGATGGTAACTAACATCAAAGTGGAAGGGGAATGAAGAGGGTAGCAGAGGACAGGGAAGTGTGGAGAGCTCTGGGAAGACCTGCATAAATGGTGGAACACTCATCACCATCATCATTAGTTTTACCACACTGTATTGACCACCCAAACATGACAGAATAGAAATGTAATAAAATGTTATGGCAAATAGAGTCGACCGTGGTGGACTGATGAATATTTTGTGCAAAGATCTATAGATATTTTATGTACTCTAATCAAAATAGAGTTTTTTCAACAAAAACTTTCCACTTTATTCATCATAAAGGTTGAAGCATCCTTTCCTCCTCCACCTCTTCCAATGGGTTGATTGATCATGTTGTATTCCGATGTAGGTGTCTTCCTGTTTTTAAAATTGATCAATTTACATTGTCTACACTACTTCCCCATTGATACACCACCTAGTTCATCAAAATAATAATATTTAGAGTGTACTCTTAACCCTCATACATTGGCTTTTGAGATTTTTCCCTTGCTCAATCAATTTCCAGTTAACAATTAGCTCACGCATTTTATCAGTGCGTGAATCCATTAGTAGATTGCTACTCATATGGTGTTCAAATCGTTCATGCCCGAAACATTTCCGGGCCAATTGCACTAATTTGGTAGTATTTAATATGTTGGCCAAATAATGGCACACCTTTCCAATCAGCTTATAGTTCTCCCAGTGGAATTGTTGGGTATTTTTTAGTGATTAACCTAGCATGGTGGAAGCATTGCATGTAGTGTTACCCTGTTACATGGTGTGTAGAGTTACCCTGAATGATGGCTCGGGAAAAATTAAGTCACCACTGAAGGGGTTAATTCTCCAGTTGGTCCACCACAGAAAAATAAACTTTCATTTTATATTTTCACTTTGCAGATTGCATAAAATTATCATACTTTTAATTTTCCTATGCCAAGCAACCCGTTGGCTGCACACTTATGAAAGGGGTTGAGAAGCCAACAATTTAAGTGCTGCCAATCTTATTTCAGATTCATCCTTAACTCCTTCATAGATATGTAATTACAGAATTGCTTCAGAGTGACCTTCACAAGATTATTGTATCTCCACAGCACCTCACGGCGGACCATATAAAAGTCTTCCTCTACCAAATTTTAAGAGGTAACTGTTGTTTAATATTTTATTACAATTTTTTCATGGTCATTTTCTAGTTAATTTGTCCTGTTCTTTGTGTGGCAAGACCTTAATTAAATAATGAACAGATGAAAATATGTAATAATAATCAACCAAAGTTTTTTCAAGATTTTTCCGTGGACAAGTACTCATGAAAGAAATTCTTTTATTAACTTATTTTGTGTCAAATGTTATTTTTAAATATAATAGAGAATGTCTAAGGTAATTTCTGAAATGTCATGTAAATGGATGTACTGTCAATAGTGACGATTATTTACTATTTTATTTTTTTTTTGCAAATAAATTTTAAGAATATTCATCAAAGTTAACTTCTGCACCAGTTTCTAGCCTCTTTTATACCTTGTTATTACAGACTCACAATCATATTGTAATTATGGGAATTATTGTATTATGCTTATATATTTCATTCATGATGTAATTTGCGAAAGTACATACATTTCCTCTTTTCATTAGGTTTGAAATATCTCCATTCAGCGAGGATACTTCATCGTGATATTAAGCCAGGAAATCTTCTGGTAAACAGTAACTGTGATTTAAAGGTAAATTTCCTAACTGATCTTTTAAATTTAACAATAATCAATATGTAATTAATATTTGAACCTGTCTATAAATGTTCAATGCAGTAATTTGATGAGTGTAGTGACATTAATTTAGAGCAATGAATTTATTTTTAGGGTTAAGGTATCAAGAATCATTAAGTTTTATTTTTTAACTTTTGACAAGTGCTTCATTGAACACTGTCATTATACTAATTAGTTTTTAAAGTCTCCAAGCACATATAATCTTAATATTAATATCCATTGTGGCACCTTGGGTATATACTGTATAAGCAGATGTTAGTAAGTTAAGGACTGTTTACTGACACATCTATTTATTAGAAAAATATTTTAAATATATTTATCTATGTGCATGGAAGTTACAGGTAATGGCCAATTTTTTATGATAGTAACATATTTACTGTCCCTGAATATACACATGTTTCTTCTAGAGAATAATTTCGACCCTACTGTCTATAAAACATGATAATTATTCAGTAAAAATTTAAGGGACCTTTGCATTAGAAATCTTTACCCTCCTGCCATATTAATCTCAGAATTAAGTGATCAAGACTGTTGAAAAGAGATAATACATTTTATTTCTATTTTAAATCCTAGATATGTGACTTTGGGCTTGCACGAGTAGAAGAGCCAGACCAATCGAAACACATGACACAAGAGGTGGTAACCCAGTATTACCGAGCTCCTGAAATTTTAATGGGTGCACGACATTACACAGCAGCAGTGGATGTTTGGAGTGTTGGCTGTATTTTTGGAGAACTCCTTGGCCGCAGGATACTTTTCCAAGCACAGAGTCCTATCCAACAGGTACAGTGCCCTGACATGTAATGGCCACAAGTGAAAAAATGAGACATTTTTTCACTTTCTTGGTGACAGCATCAAATATTATGTTTAAAATATAACTTGGCTTGAGCCTTTATGTATCACGCCGTTCTGCTAAAAAGTAAGTGCCTCTAGTTATAAGAAATTTAAGTTTTTGGTATAATGAAAACTTGCATAATTCAATACTGCACCGACAAAATTTAAACATTTTCTTTCTTAATGATATCAAAACACTTCTGGTTCCATTTTTCTTGGTGAGGCATTTATGGGGTGGATTCCACAGCTAGGTTAACTTTCTTGGTAATTACCATGAGTCTTGTTGTTGAAAGCTTCCATAATTTTTAATAGAGTAAAGAATATTAAATTTTTCTTGAGTAATGAATCAATTATAATGCCTCTTTTCAGTAGGGTGCCAAATAAAATATTCAAAGAAATAATGATGTTTGCATTAACAGATTTAGTTTATAAACTTGCGTGTGGCTTAAGTGTGGCTTGCTCTCCACACATGATGTTCAGTACTTAACATTGTGTACTTCATGATTTGCTATGTGTACTTTTAGCTGGAGCTGATCACTGAGTTGTTGGGCACGCCTTCACTGGAAGACATGAGGAGAGCATGCGAGGGAGCCAGAGTTCATATGATGAGACGTCCACCCAAACCGCCTTCCCTCACTGCTTTGTACACCCTCTCCTCCCAGGCCACCCATGAAGCTGTTCACCTCCTTTGCCAGATGCTTGTTTTTGACCCCGTGAGTATCTCATTTCGTTGCATTCCTACTTTTTACTTACTTGTTGCATACATTTCACTCCATAGGTAATTTTGACCGAAGACTACATCTAACAATTGGCCGGCCTATGTTCTGTAAAAGCTCATGCTGTTTTTTAAAAGCTTTTGACCCAATTGAAATTGTTGTAACCTTAAAAACTATCTGCCTATAAGTGATCATGTCTGCATATTTGCAAAGAGCATGAAGTCCAGGTCACGTGTAGCAGAATATATCATGCATGTCAATTTCCCCTGCCTTTTCATGGATGGGGAGAAATTGTAAAATATTTCTGGATATGTTGCCATGTTTCACTGTCTATCTTGATGAATGTGAGTCCAACTTGATTGTACATGATGATGTTTGAAAGCTATCAGTGATACCTATTAAAATATTTTGAGAACATTTTAAAATGGTTTTAACTAAGCATTAAAAAAATTCTTTTCTAGTGAAATTTTGTACACTTTTGACAATATTGCAGTTTATCTGGATAACTGTGTATGCAAACAACTATGCTTGGTATCATTTTAAAGCTCTTGACATGATCTTTTCAAACACATACAAAAATTTTGATATGGTTTGTATTGAACATTTTAAAAATTGTTTTCTTGCTAAATTATGAGCACTTCTGGCAATTCAACTGACAACATACTGACCTTCATAGAAAATGTAACACATTTTGAAATATTAACCATTCTACAGTTTTCAAAAGCACTGGAACTGCTTGATCATAATTTGTTTTTCATATCTCATATCAATGTATTTCTTCTCTTTCAGGACAAGAGGATAACTGTTGTTGATGCCCTGGCACACCCATATTTAGATGAAGGTCGTCTTCGATACCATTCCTGTATGTGTAAGTGCTGCTATACAGTTGCTGGAAATATGAGACAATACACTGCCGACTTTGAACCAGTTGCACCCCATGGATTTGATGACCATTGGGAGCGAAAACTTACCTCAGTGCAGCAAGTTAAAGGTAAAAGTTATTATTGAATGATGTGTAGTATCTTGATTTTTTCATACGAAATTGATTAAACTCGTGCTGAATCATGTTATACAAAAATACACTCAGGGTATGCACTTATAAGCAAGGAATTAACATTTTATCCTTGGTAACTTGACTTTTTTTTCTCACTTCACATTTGAAAAGTCTTTGAATAAAAGTCAAAGTTTATCATGATAATTGGTTTTACTTGTAGGCAGATGGCTTGACCTGCTACTATGGTGTGCTATTAGCAATTTATTGCTCAAAAAACATTTTATTTTGGCCTGTACTTAAAATTGAATTGTGATTGTTGTGACAAAATAAGGAAAAAACAATCAAGATTTTTTTTTGGAAGTTCAATTATTTTCAATCCCAATACATTGAAATTAGTTTTATTAATCCCTTCAACTTCAAAGTAATGAAAGTACTGTAGTAACTATCAGTATCTTCTTTGAATATGTTAGTGAAGTCTAGAAATAATCATGTACTATTGCAATGCATTGCATGTTTGCATGCATGCAATGCAACAATGGCATTCTTTATTCCAAGTCCATCCTGAATTTGGGATGCATACAGAATTATATAATATAAGGAGATATTTTCCAATGGTATAATTGGAATACAATTTAACCAACAGAAAACTCAAAAGAGAATCCAGGATATCCCAGAAAACTGCTACTGAAAAAATTCATTTTTCTCTCATTTTGATTATAGCTCTCTGGTTCTTGGAGAAATTGTTTTATGAACTGATTGAATGGCTGCAGTGGTTAAAAAAATTCTTGTGTATGATACGATCTTCAGTCCCTGCTGTGATGCATGTGTTTTCCCTATCAGAGAAAAGCTCCATCAGTCTGGTACCAATTACGATTTGATATGTCATGTGCCTTTTCTTTTCTTTGTTCAAAATTGGGGAATCAAAATATCTTTTTGATCTCTACTGTCATCCACCTCTGACCAGAATGATAATGAACCCCTTGAACTTCTACTTCTCAGCACATCAATAAACATTTCACAAATGTTTCATAGTAAACTCAACTATAATCTGGTCCTCGTTGCCTGAAGAATTGCGAACCTGTGCTAATAGTATGTAACATTATAAAAATGTCACATTTGCTTTCTCTACTTTTATATAAATAAGTAATCATTTGAACTTCAATGTTTCCTGTCTGTTTTATTGATTGTATTTGCATTGTATTACATATGAACCTATTGATCATTTTGCTTTAAATGTTTATCACATTCAATATCCATTTTACTCAGGTTTTTCTTTAAGCTAGTCAGCATAAACATTAACCCTTTCTGTTCCAATATTTTTGACACTTGTATTCTCTCCATCCCTTATATATTTTATGAATGTAAGCACAATGTGCAATTGTCTGCCATTGCATGATGAGAAAAAAAATACAACTATCGCTATATGTTGGCCATAGTTTGTACTATTTGAGGAATGCATCAGATAGGCTCTCACAGTGGAGCAGGCGAACAAATACATAAAGGAAATATGTCGGACCACACCGTTGGGGAAAAGAGAAATCATTATGCTTAGTGAAGTCTGACATAGGATTGGAAAGGGTTAATATTCTTATACATTGATGTAATCATCAAATATTTTAATGAAATTTCAATTTTATTTAGTGTGTAGTTGTTTTACACATTCTATATCTAATTTCATGTTGTGTTTACATAATATGATATTGATCCTCGAGTACCCACCGAAATGCATTCAAACTTTTGATTTTGAATGGCAATCATTAAATTAGTTTAGAAAGGAATTGGAATGCTGATATTAATTTTTCTCTTCATTTTTTTCAGAGGAAATGCACAAGTTTATAGCGGAGCAATTAAACACAAATAGGGTCCCCTTGTGCATAAATCCCCAATCTGCAGCTTTCAAGAGTTTTGCCAGGTAAGGGCCAACATGAGGAACATCTCCCCAGTGATCACGGGGTGCTGTGTAGACTGATGAAGATCTTCTTTTCCACTTTCATCTCCTCCTCCTTCTGCACCCAACTTGGATGACTCCTTCAATCGCAAAACAATCACTTGAATACCAAATAATCTACAGTCATAATTGGGCAGTGTGCCCAGGCGTGAAGTTGCATCTGGATTTTATTTTAACTCTGATACAGTCCATGCCTTCCTCTTCTGTGTAATCTCTCCAATAATTTTTTTTTGAATTAGAGTAATCTCTTTCAATATTATTTTTGGTGACTTTGAGGCCAGGAACGTCTTTGTTATTCTATAATGAGTGTACATCTTGTAATATTTTATGTTTTATTCTTAATGTTAGATTTTATTCATTGACTGCTGTAATCTTTTGTGATATCAACTATTCAAGAGGAATGCATCACTTGAATCATTTTTGACTGAGTTGAAAAGGTGGCATTTTTATGGAAATGGAAGTGTGACTCTGTGACGTGGAATAGCTGTAAACATATTATGAATGTGTATTTTTAATCTGTTTGAGTTTGCATCTTTATTTCTTTGACTTTTTACTTTTTTTTATTTGTCATTGTAGAGCATGGAATTCATGGACTGTACAAAGTGCACACTTTGGTAGCTAACTGTAGTGGGATAAAAATTTTGAATGAGCATGCAAATTCGGTAATGTTTTCATGGATACATAGTTCACGAAGGTTGAGATTCTTTTAACTTTTGACTTGATTACATTTTTTGCATTCATTCAATAACCTTCTGAAAGTAGTTTTCTTTCCCTAATAAATTCAAGAGAATGTGCGTCAGAGGATCTTAAATGATGTACCTCTCGACGTTTCCAAGCTTTACAATGATAACATTTTTAAGTCAACTGCAAAACTTGATGCAATTATTATTTTATTGCCCTTACTTTGGATCATTCTTCATAAACGTCATGCAGGCAACAGATGGCCTTTTTTTCTGTATTGTTTTCCACCAGGTGCCTCCCTTGAGCGTGGTTGCCAATTGGTAAAGATAATGGAAGGCCATTTTTTTTTAATGCAAGTGAGGAGAGAGAGCAAGTGTGACTGATTGTCTGTGTTTCTGTTCCTTTTCCCTCTTTTTTTTTAGCTCGACCGTAGCCCATCCATCAGAACTACCTCCCTCACCCCATCAGTGGGAGTGATTTAAAAATAGACTCGTGTGAAGGGTCTGCCTCGATGGCTGGCAGGTCCTTCTCCCTTAAACTCCTACTCTCTGAACTTCCCTCCCCTCCTTCGCCCATTGAAAAAAGGGGTTTGCCTCTCTCATCTGGCTCTCGAAAAGAAAAAGTGTGTGTGTTTATGTGTGCATATGTTTGTTCGATAAATTCTGCACATGCATACCTCTCCTTTTTATCCCCTAAGCGCATGGAAATTATCCGTCTCTCAGTCCAGGTGCACTATTGGTATGGGAAAGAAAAAAAAATGAACGTTGTGAAAGTTGACGGGTCGTTCAATGCCTTTGAATGGGTTCCGAACTGAAATTAATTTTCCTGTGAGTTCCCGAAGGAAAGGGTTTTTTTTCTTTTCTTTTTTTTCTGGAGGAGCAACATTTTTCGTCATCAAATGTGAAGGAAATTAGTACAAGTGAAGGAAATTAGTGCAAAGTGATATTTTTTTGAAGGAATGGTCCCAAGTTTGCCAGGACAACGATGCCCTATTTGATGGAAAAAAGAAATTTCTTTGTACTCTGTAGCCTGTGGGGAAATGGAGGAAGAAATGTGATTGCTGAGAAGTGAGGACAGAGACAGATGGAAGTGGTGCATAGAGGAAGCTATGTTCAGGGAATTAAGTATTCTTATCCAACAACTCACTGGGTAACTGTGTCACAGATGCCTTTAGCAACTGGGTTTCTCAAGAGGAATTAGGTAATGAGTTTGCCATTGAAATGTGGGGAGTTAAATTAGACTGTGTGCATCAAAGTGGATGTTATTAGCCATTAATTCTTAGCCCATGCTTGTGATACAAAGTCGTAGAGTGTACTGAAAAAAAAAGATATTCTACTGAACCAGGGGAACATATAGGAGAAATCTTGAGAGAGGGGGATGAGGTCCACATACTTAGCTTATTTGACTGATAGTGTGCTGTGATGAGTCAGCAATTTCTTAAATGAAGAGCTGGCCGTACATGATGGGTTTAAAAATATCTCAAGCAACGAAGGAATTGCTTGAGATGAAGCTCCTCTGGGAGAATTGCCACTCATTTGAGGTAATACTTGCTCATAATTGAGGAGCATAAGACGGGGTAATTCCAGTGTTGGTATGATATAACTTTGCCACAGTTTTGAAGTCCTGTAAAAAAAAAAAACTGTTTGGCATGAGGTAAATTTGGATGTTTGGACCACCTGACACCATTCTCTATCCAATTGACCATTGGATTTGTAAATATAGATATTTTGTGTGTTGAAATGTCTTAGCTAATTAAAAAAGTATTTTTGTACATCAATGTGATATCCTACAAAACTCAAATCTTCTTTGTAAATAAACTTTCAATAATAAAAAAGTTCATTATAGGTATTGGGAGCCCTAATGTGCTAGTATTGGCAAAAAGGTTGACATATTTTTGGGAAAGAATGATGGTCAAGTGAAAAAATATGCCTTTAGTTGAAATTGTTGATGTAATGTGGTGTTCATTTTAACGTGTGCCTAATTGTGATAGTATATTAAATGCTACATGATCACCTAAGTATATAAACATATTAATACCTAATATCATAAAGCCTTTCTCTTTGGGCATTATTTGATCATTTTCCCAGGGATATGCCACATGAATATTTGCCAGAGTTATTGTATTAGTAGGGCCAGATCTCGCTGCTGTTTGAGAATTGGTCTTTGTACCTCTTTAAGTGTGAGTTTGCCTTATCATGTCAACATTAATCATATGTGTTGTTCTTGTATAAACACAAAATGAATTGTAATGATCTCAGTTGCATTGCTGGCTGAGTGTAATACCAGTAGGTTGAAAGTGTATAATTGAATTCCAGCTCTAATTAGGAACAAATTAATTTTCTCCACTCTTATTACCCAAAATCGCAAGCTAAAAATATTTCAGTGATATTTTTTCTTATTGTGGAATGGTTTTGAGAATATTTTAAGTAATTTTTGGTGATAGATTAATACTTGAGGAATGGTTGAAAAATCCTCTTAATTTTGGCTACACCAATTTGATACTAAGCATATTGTTAGTCTCAATTGGCAACTGTGGTATTAAGTCACTTGTATTGGGTTTGAAGCATTAATTTTTGTAAATACTGAAAATAATTGTGTGTTTGCATTGGTTTGCTTTTCTTTGTGACGAGTTATGTGTAAATATGTTGCCAACAAATAGCCAGGGAGCCTTAAAAAAATTGATTGGTATACACTAACAAAGCTTAAATCAGTAAATTTTCAAGGATCTCATGTTCTGCTGTCTCTTAGTCAAACTTTAAATATTTTATCCATGTGATTGCTTTGTTGAAGTATTCATTTTTGAGAATGGCATTGAACTTAGATGGTAAATGTGGGGAAGCATCATTTTCATCCAGTCTTCTATGAATGGAAGTGTTGCCATCGACTAAATAAGTTGGGCAAAGTGAATGTTTCAAAAAAAAAGTTTTGAAATGTTTGTGTAAAAGTGATTGACAAAGGCAAATTAAATTATTCAAATCTGAGAAGAATGAGTGGTTGCAAGTGGCAAATGTGTATGAAATGTCTTGGTAATTGGTGTTTTTAAGTTGAGTCCTTTAAATGCATCACTTAGCCTTCTGATTAAAAAAAAACAAAATGACAACTATGTCATTTTGACACCCCCTATGAAAAATTCCCATCATTTTGTACCATGAGGCCTTATAGACACAGATTTAATTGCTAGTAATGGTTAATTGGTATATTAAGAAAGGAGGGTCTGATCGTTTAGAGATCAGATGTCTATATATATATATACATATATATATATACATATACATATATATATATATAT
>LYUA01000137.1:977750-994771 GCA_002093875.1 Calopteryx splendens
CCATAGATTCTACCAGATCAAAATAAATTGTCTTCACAATATTTATTGTTAGTAAATTCTCCAACGGGTAGCATACTTTCCTAATTATATCTGGTACACACTACTACTGCGAAGCTTATCACGGTGGTCCCTGAACTTAAGCATTTGGTCAACTATGGCAGCCAAATACCTATGTATATTGTGTGGCCTTCTCCATGTTTCTACATTTACACACTATTGATTGCTTGATTGATTGATTGATTACATTGTAATGGAGGAAATTAGTTATTATTATAATTTTATTGAAGAATAGGAAGATAACGAGATTCTCGGAACATAGGAAACCAAAAATAAACATTAGAGTGAGAGGGCATAAATTTGAGCAGGTAGAACATTTTTGCTATGTAGGCAGCGTTTTTTAAAAGGTGGGTATGTGGTAGGAATATTAGAAGAAGAATCTCATTGGATAAGGAAGCTTTTACGAGGAGGAGAGATTAGATGACAAGGACCTTAGGTAAGGATATAAAGAAAATACTAGTGAAGACGTTGAAATGGAGTGTAGTTTTGTATGGCTCGGAAACTTAGTCGTTGTGGCAAGATAAAAAGGATTTTGAGATGTGGGTGTAAAGAAGGATGGAAAAGGTGAAATGGACGGAAAGAAAACGGTAATTGGTGAAAACCTTAACCGGTAGATTAACATTAATAATAATGTTATTAATATATTTATGTATCATCAATATGCATAATATATATTATTCCTCTTTGCACCTCATTCGAAAAACTTCGATTTCTTTCCATGCGGCTACACATTAGAGAATCGAGAAGACGTAAAAACAGATAACTCGCACTTTGTGGTCAAAGTTGAGGTCTAAGGGCTCTTATGGCGTTTTCGGAGCATTTTTTAAGCGCAGATGTTTCCCTCACCTAACTTCCATCGAGTGTACCTAGTCTCCTCTAACCATAATTGTATCCTAAGTACGCTTTGTTAGCGTGCCTGTAGAGTCTTTATGCTCCCATTCTAATTCCTTAACATGCCACCGTGTACTTCTCCACGACCTGATTTTCTTAAACTTCAAACGTTAACCCCTCGTACGCGGTCTCGACATGATTGAAGAGTTGCCGGAAATCCAATTTAACTGGTAGATTGGTATCATCCGGCGGGTAGATTGATATCATCCGCATGTCGAATGTTGTTAGTTAGCAGCGCTTCATTTCCACTGATGTCTTCCTCGTTTCTTGAGAGCTTATATTTCTTTCAAGTTGTAGACTTCCAACATTGGGTTGACATTGTGCCACCATTAAAGTATGTTTACGAAGAGAAGGTATTTCTCGTTGATTTCCGTGCTTCCTTCCACTACCTGATTTCTCGTGTCCGAGGTTATTAAAAATCCTTACTAAATCAAAGTAAAACGTTGCGGTTGGCGTCAATGCACCCATTCTCCAGATTTTGGTCACTGAAATTAGTCTCTACCAAACTCATTATAGAAACCGATGGGCTAATCACGACACCGTCCCCGATCCGTCCCCATACTCTGGCAAGATTGATTTGAAGAAAAGTCTCCTGGGCTTTGTTCATGGGACTGATGGTTTGGTAGTATCCGCATTCCTTCGCATTGTTTTTCGGAAGGAAATTTTGCTTGAATTCAACCAGGCGAATTTTATGTTGCCGCAATTACACACCTAATTCTCCAGACGGCATAGCGGCGGGATTGCCTCGTCTCCCAGCAGCTTCAGTATATCCCCGTGAACTTGGTCCGGCCCTGCTGTCGTCTTTTTGATCGCCTAGACATGATTTTTCATTTTTTTTACTGTGAGTCCTCTGGTAGATTTATAGACGCCGTAGTCCTGTCCTACGTTTTTCAAGAGCTGGCTCGTATACGTTCACACCCCAGCTGCGTCGGTAATTAGGTTTCCCATCTGGTCGAAGAATCTTCGCCAGATGCTCCCGTAACTGGAAGGTCCCTCCATTACTGGAGGTCATGCAGTTTTTCCGACCTTGTCGAAGTATAAGCCCAGCCATAAGGAAGTCGCTCTTCTCATATTCTATCCTTGCATCTTGCTAGGTGGACCGTCATAATTTATGTTTCGATTTCCCTTTTGAACTCGTTTACTGTTGTTTCTACCTTGTCCTTTCGCTAGATCCGTCGCTCCATATGGACCAGGATCTCAATAACCATCTACTCTAACCAGCGTCTTACAGCGTCTCCTCATCATCAGCAGGGGTCTTATTGCCTTATACCCTAAGTGGGCCTTGAAAATTTGCATCCTCCGTGCAACTGGCTGCTCGTAATGAATGTATCATCATATATTATTTTATTGAACTCGTTCAATTTCTTGCCTGGTAGGTTGCTCACCCACCTTCGCCTGTTAACCGAACCGTTTTGAATTCTGCTCAGTGAACTTTTGTTGTCTAATTGCTGTTTTTCTTCATTTATTATTTACTGAAAACTGGTAGCAGATATGGAAGATCTTAAAATCCGATAATATTTGTGCTCAATGCACTTTTCATAAGGTTATTTTGTGTGAAAAAGAAGTCTCCCCAGCCAATATTAAATTTTAAAGAAAAATGTAGCAATACGTATTTCGGCTTTTTGGTAGCGTTGTCAGGGAGTACTAGACGTGAAAATCTGAGAGAATATTAGAGGAAAACTGTCTACACTCTACTGAGGTTTGACAGTTTCTCTTTAAAAAATTATCAACTGCGAGGTATTCCCCCGATGAATAAAATGAAGCGGTTCATAAGCCCCGAATTGAATTATTTCCTTCTTAGCGAAATTAATTCAATAAAAGGTCTGTCGAGTCACATTGATACCTACTCCATGATTTGGTAGCCGGAAAACTGGAAAAGAGCAGAGATACGAGAGGAATACGTTAACACCAATTTTTCAATTTCAGTAATCCCAGATATAAGGTTATTAATAATCGTCGTGCTGGAAAAGAGAATTGTGTCGGCAATGAGGTTTCCCATCGGGTCCAAAAATCTTCGCCACATCTTTCCGAAACGTGAAGGTTTCTCCATTACTGGAGGTCATGTAGTTTTTCCGACCAAATCGAAGTATAACCACAACCATAAGGAATAAAGTAATCAGTCGCAATTGATGACGAGCTTAATTATACTCTTTGGTGAAAAAACGTGGGCGGTCTGGTTGATCATAGGCCAATAGAAGTTATTTAAATCAAACGGAAAACATTTATCTTTCCCGTTTAATGTTTGTAGAAGAAAATGATACCCAGAGATAGCCAATTTACTTGACCAAGAAAAAATAAAAATGCAATGTAAGGAGGAGGATTGCTGTTATTCTTTGGGATGATAGCCGAGGAATGAAAGGGTACTCTTTCACTATTTTAAAATTCAATTCCGTCATTTCATGTAATTTAGGATTTATTTTCCTTGGTAAAATAAATAGAAGAGTAGTTATAAAAAAAGTAAGTTACGTGCGGTTAAATTTATCCCGTCTCCTTTGTCTTCATCCACCAGAAATAATATTAGAGAGGAATGAGTTTTTAGTATACATGAGGACAGGACTGCATGCGTTCACACACGCGTATTTCTTTAGTGAAGAAAGCAATCAACCCCGCCGTGACTACTATATGCACTTCCAGATCAAATGTACTCGCTATAACCTTACCCTTGCCCTAAGTCATCTTTAAGAGGGATAAATGGCGGCTCGATACAAAATAGGCAATTTTTTTAATTAACTCGGCGGAAAATTATTCTAACTAGTTTAAATAAATTCACATTTTTCATCTTCATCAACCGGTCCGAACACGGTAGACAACTTTTAAACCTTTTCAGTGTATAAAAAAATGTCATAATTATAATTACATCTTTTCTATATAATTTTCTTACGTTGCGCAAAATGACCTTGAAGTCGAACCCATGTTCATGGTCTCTGACCTTATGCCTGAAAGGATCGGTGATGCTCATGAGGCCTCGAAAACTGTATTCCACGGTCATCTTCACTACTAATTATATAATTCTGGTGAGTTAATTATCATTGTCATGTTTTATACTGTATTTATAAACTCTCCGTATAAATAATAGGTGAATACGTGTTTACCACCCGTTTATGTTGCACAAATCTGGTACATTTTGTAGCGCGAAACTCGAAGGAAATTATCTCAAAAGATTGTGAGCTAAAATTAAGTCTACTTCAAGATAGTTTGGATACGCATTGACGTATTACAATTTCTATCGGCTACGTATAGGAAAGATTACGAAGAAACTTAGGTGACTTGACTTACACCGTTCAGTTAAATTAATCAAGGCTGCAGTTCAAAATTGTAAAAATTCGATGACGATCTTCAACTTCTGATAGAAATTTCGATACCAGATTAAGATACCAGATAATCCTTAAAGGGGCTGAGACGGAACTGATGACCAATGAGTCCGAAGGCACTTACCCAGCCGGTGCAATAGCTTTCATTACCGCCTCAATAAAATATGGTCTCAATGAGGAATAATTTTCTAATTCCAAGATAATTTCCGGGATATGGCATGATTAATCATTTACCTTCTGTAATACTGTATAAATGATATCAAACGATTCCTTTTATAACAACAAAGTTCCCACTGGGAATTGTCGTTTTCAAACCTGATACCTAAAGCTTTCAATGGGTTTCTTAATCTGCGTGTGAATTTCTTTTGCTATAAAAAATATGTACGCATTTTCCTAAATTGCTCCGCTGGTATTGTTGCTTAAAAATTATTCTAAGTGGAGTGTGGCTGTACATGAACTGTGGATAAAGCGCCTATTACCCAAAATTGAATAATATTTTTCTAACTTTTGAATCCGTAAACTATAATTTAACTATTGAATATAAACATTTTGAAAATGAAAATTATCAATTTTTAAATAAACAATTTTTTCTTGATAAAAGATCTGATTTTTCTCTCATGAAAAAAGAGTGCTTATAATTATACTTATATACTTATGAGTACACTATTTACATAACTTTAGCACGGTTACCTTCTGATAGTGCATGAATAATGAGATTTATCGGCTTAGCAACAACAGCAACGAAAGGTGAATGAATACGAATTGTAAGAAAAAATTCTTTTCGATAAAAATTTCTGAATGTTCTGAATTTTCATTCTTCTATACAGTTTTTTTAAGTTCTAATGAGTGTATAAAAATGAACCTCGCGACTCTACATTAATATATGAGTTTTCTGGGAGAACTTTTGTTACAATGATATCTTAGTTTCTAGTAACGATATTTAATGACACTATTGAAAATCTACCGAGTAGAGGCTTGATAGTTTTCTAACCATCAATGTGCGGCCAATTTTATCGTAGTGACATTCCCGTATGATGTTCCCATTAATAATTTTGTGTCCATATTTTTGTAATATTTTTGTTTTTAAAATTACTATGTAAGTAGCAAAAATGCCTCGCTAATAGCAGGTATTTCTAATTCATTATTTAATTTATTTTTTAAAAGAGTGGAGTATTATAATACCTATTTGACTGGGCCGCGCAAACTTTGATATAGTCGGATTCGACACCTAGACCAATTTTAAAATGTGGACACATTTGTAGAACAAATCAGGATTGACATTAAGATACAACCAGGGTGCAGCATCCAAAACATCGCAGTAGGTATATTGGACCCAATAGTATTTTCTTATGATCCACTCTGTGCACATGCTCAACACCTACATCGAGATTTATCTCATCTGGATCGATAGAACGCTTCGGCCCTCGAAAAAAAGAGGATACGGATGGTAGAGTGATTGGTGGTCGATGGGGCGGTTGCATTTTCTCAAAAAAAAGTAGTTGGGCGTAAGAGGTGGGTAAGGTAAGGCGTGGAGGTCTCGGGCGCAATCGAAGTTCTCGCCTCCTCTCCCCGGGCTGTTTATTCTACGCAACAAAATTTATTCGAAGAGGAGAACCAGGCCACCATTTTTTTTATGCGTCCTTTTTCATATTTTCGAATCTCCGATAAATCCTTGAAAAATGTTCAGTCCGGACAGAAAATTATTTTTATGATAAAAAAGGAATGGGTGAAAACAGATTACAAGCCAAAGTTAGAGATTTAAGGTTATTAAAATTTCGCAAATCACGCGCGGGCATAATGGAGTGTCGGCTTGGAAAACTCATAACGCGAGACGGTGATGAAGAAAAAAAAGAAGGGAATTGAGGAACTTTCCGTGGGTGAAAAGGCGTATTATTTGAAGGGAACCTCGCCCAAGTCGGTTTATAACTACAGCTCATAATGCATTCGAAAATGGGTTATATATTTCATGCTCTTCCGAAAGAAAATCGACCGGACGTACTCCCTCTAAACGTAAACGCGCACAAAAACATACAGCCACCACGTTAAACTTGTAGTGCTTCTCTAATTTCTGTAATATGTAAATGTGTTTTAAATAGTTTGGTAAGAATCTTTAGACCCAAGAAGGTACGCCTGCTACCGTTAATCATGGAAGAATATTTTAAACTCGTGTAGAATGAATTCAATATTCAAAATAATTAAAAGTGGAATGCATGACTTGAAATACTTAATTTAATTAAACTTGACGGTTTATTAATAGATCAAACTGTTTACGAATATGTCCTCCTCATTAGTACTTGGTAAAATATTGTTTCCCTTCTTAAAAAAGTTAAGTTATTGTAAGCAATCTTTGGTAGTTTAGTAAAATAAATTATATTTATCTATTCAGCTCGCTTGGGTTTGGGCAGAACATTCAAATTCTCCATAACTTTGGGCAGCATCTTTTCATCAGATTTGGGCAACATGGAGAAAAGAAAATAGAAAAAAACCTTTATCTCGCCTTCATCCTGCACTTTTAAATAAACTACAGGAGCATCTGATTCTTCATCACCTTCAATTTTATACTCTCTTGGCCCCCTATGTAAGTTGCAACTCCACGCACGTATGCGTTGAGGTTTACGTTGTAAAATGCCTTTCACCATGCAAAATTGTCATTTCGCAAACCAAAATATAACTCGACCAGATTCAAAGAACACAGCACAGGTGCCACTGACCAAATAAATTTTTCGCCAAAACTTGTCATTGCCAAACACTTCATGGAATCAAATCATTCTATAATCACCGACGACCTGCATCCCTTTAAATCCTCCCCTGCCAACAACTTGACCCCTATTCATATGCTGGTCCCCGAGTAGATGATATTCATATTTAGGCCCGACTAACTTCCTTCCCCGTTTATATGTTCACGTACCTCCATTTAAATCATTTAGAACTCCAAGTAGAGGTTCGCCCACGCTTGTTTCCACCTTTCACCCCCTCTCTCATACAGTCAGAAAGCCTTCGCTCACACCACTACCCCTTTCCCCTCCCTATCTTGCCGGAACTTCACCATCCCCTCCCACTCCCTCCTCTCCACCAGTGTCACTTGATTGTGCCTTGAATTGCTAGTGTTAGTCTTTTCCCTGACGGAAATTTCACTGGTGTTGAAACGGCTGTATAATTCATTAACCTCTTTCTTTTTCCTCCATTTCTTTTCCATTTTAACCTCGATTGCCCATGGCCTTCAATATCATCTTTAGCACTACCAAGATTCTCATAAATTGTGCCACCCCAAAAGTTTCTCCTTTCGCAATAATCTTATACTATAATAATATTACCTATCCCACTTTAGTACCAGATCTTCATTATTCAATAGCCGTTAACGTCACAGCTCAACTTAAATTGAAACTTACCGCTGTAGATCTAACACTTTCAGGGTAGTCACATCCGTTCAACATCACCTTCAAGAAGTGACTGGCACCTTAAGTAAACTCGCTGTATCTTTATTACACCCTGCCAATTCTCATTATTCGCTCTCCCTCATCATATCTTAAGTAAATTATATAGAGTAAAGTATAAGTATATAAGTATAAGTAAATTATATATCTTAGTTGGATAATAGGCTCATTTAAAAATAGCTCAAGATTTCTAACCATCTATGATGTATTTTCTCTCCGATCATACCCTTGAGATCCCCTAATAACTAAAACGTAAGATGGAACGTCACTTCTTTACTTGGCAGATTAGTCATTGCGGAAAGACATTTTTTAAAGTTCTCTGGCCAAATTTCAGATGATCAGTTGCTGCTATCACTCAAAAATGCATGGAAATATAAGGTAAATGAGGAATAATGATTTAGTTTGATGAAACTGAGTTAAAGAAATAATTTCAAACTGGAGTGGAACGATTTTCTTAGCTTTATCGTACATGTCAATGAAATATTAGTTATCTTTAGTCAATTCTTTCTCAGCTGGCAGGTCGTAGTAGTTCACCAGGTCTCATAGAATGGTTCGACCATGTGATAAATTCTTAATGTAGGTACCTAACCTTTACCAAGATCCCAGAGTTATCTGTTTTGCTGGATTATATTTTACGTCATTATTTATTGTTTTATTGCGTACTCTGGAGAGGGCTGTAAAACAATTCTTTTTGATGGTATTAAATTCCACTGTTTCACATGCCTGCTCTATTTTTCACTTTTTTCATGCTTTTAATTTAGAGAAAGAATTTTCTCAGACAAAGAACATTACTTCGAGATTGTAATCATAATATTTCAGGTATTAAAATGCGTTTTGATTATTTATCCAATGATTACCTGTGTTTAAGTGGTTGTTTGTATGGAGGAATTTTAATTCTAAACCTAAGTTTCAATTTTCTATGCAATCTGATGTTTTAGATTAAAACTCGAACAAATACTTAAGTTTAGATGCAGTAATGGATGTTTTAATGCCCTGGGACTGTTAAACTCATTTTTCGTCGTAATTTTATTTCGGAAATGCCATTGATCGAAAATAATGATAGCATCATCTATACCTGAGAATAATTCAAACCTTCGACCTACTGTTTAGCCGGAAAGCACGTTACCCTATTCAAGTTGGCACGCACTCATGATTATTTTTTGCCCATAAGTTGCCCATGCACGAATTTTGGAAATTTATTCGAAGAGAAACTTTATTTATCCAAAAACCACATGTTTTTTCATAATCCTTTCCAAATATTCTGTTCAAGATTTTGGTGTGACCTACTAAAATTCCGAGGTTTAGGGCATGAATCATTTGAGATCACTAAGCGAGTTATCTCAAGATGGTACCTGAGAAATTTCAGAGCTTTGGCCGCAACTTAAAAACTCAACTTCGTCAACGTCCTGGCTAAAAGATATGTTAAACAAAGTTTTCCACTGCGATTCTAATTGAAGTAGTGCAGCATTTAACGATGTAGGCAAGCTATTTTCTCGTATTTATATTAACAAAAAAAATTTATTCACTGTTACCTTTGTGTCGTCTTTAGCAGAGACCTCTTATCGAATTGAAAGTATATTTCATGAGCATAACAATTTTCTCACTGAAAATGGTCACCAAACCAAATTTTGATCAAAGTAATAACATTTGAGTATTTTATGTACGTACTCGTTGGTCCAGAAGAGGCTTATATTAGTAACAATAAAATCGCATGTGGACCACCTTAGTCCGGTGGGCATCGCGCTTTTGAACCAACTCAAAGATTCGAGTCCCGTCCCGCAGACAGGTGTTGTTTTGAATATGGTAGTTCGGCCCTTGGAAAACTTGTTGACGAGTTTGGACTTAGCGGGATCCTGGTGAGTGCAGAGCTCACCTGCAGAAGACAAAATATTTTGTTTACCCGCCGTTAACTTTTAGAGTGATGGATTTTTATGTTTTTCCCTTCCATGGATACAATTATCCTATTTCGATCTGAAAACCAAATGTACTCTAATCGAGTTAACAGAGAATCTTAGACGTTTCAAGGTATAAATCTGGTTATTCCGGGTAAATTTTTTAACTCCACTATTTTATGAAGGTTGGGGTTTTTAGTGGAGGCTTAATTCTTGGAAACTACTTACAACATTATTTTTTTTGCTTGATAACAGAAATAAAGAAAATCAGCCAAAACAACCGGCATAAAAAATCAGACAAATTCGGAAAACATCATGAACTGTCAATTATACATAACTCGATGACAATGTGTACGTTTGAAAATGGGCAGCGTAGCAAAATTTTAACTACATCCAAAACATCGAAGTGAGGTAAGCATTGCTATGGTAATTTTTGAAGCACGAAGCCATAGATATTTTTAGACAGGGACTTTAACCAATAATATGCTTGCGTGAAAATGAGTGTAATTTCCTGACATGAAAAAACTAAAATTAATAGTGACTATGACATCTCACTTCAAGGTGTTAGCTTCGGTGTCACTGATGAAGTAAGACAGTAATGGAGATGAATATTAGGAAGGAAAGAAGTTTGTGTCGTCGAATTTCAAGAAACTATTTTTTTTTCTTCAGTTGTACTATTTTGTAGTTTATAAAGGACTAATTTATAGAAGAATATGACTGATTTCTCTAATTAAAACATATAAAACCCAAAACCACAGTAATCAATCCTTGAAGGGTTGGTAGGCGAGGTTACTAAGCCCAACGGCGTGTGAAGTTCACCCATAAGGGCAGGGGGGGTCAGTTCCTTTCCCTGTACCGCCTGTGATTTCCCAGGATGACTTTGCACCCGAAATTGGTACACAGCTTGGGTGAAGCTGAGGGTGCCAAGAGACCTCGCTCGGATACGCACCTGGGCTTTCCGGTTATTAGCTCAGCGCTCTACCCACTGGTCTACCGCGCCCCTTTTAAAATTTGTATAGTAATTAATTTTACAATCGTGAATTGATTAATTGCCGAATATTTTATGAAAAAAATAATTGTGGTATGTCATTACTTTATTATAACTTAGTGTTCAATGAAAATTTTTATTTCAAATAAAAATAGGATAATTAACAGGATGAAAATTGTTTATCGTGAGAAAAAGCGTTAGCATCAAACTCCAAATTCCTCCACATTAAATAGATATGTCTACTTGGAGCAGAAGTAAGTAAAAAAAACTCAAGTGATGGCAGCTTATTTTTGAAAAAGTTTTGACCACCATAGATTGAACGTAATTTAGGCAGGGATTTCACGGAACTTGAAAAAACCTCACTATGAGACTACCCAGGTCTCCATGTATCTCAAAATGCAGTTTCATCCATAATCAAACACCAATGTTCGAAAACGATATGAGTTGCTTAGCTTCACTTTTTAGTCTATGGACTCAAAACTACTTAAAATTACAACGGATAATGACATTAAAACATTAAGCATCCATCTTTATTAAGGAGGAGCCTCCGGCTAAATTTTATGCTAAAGTGCGCGATTGTTGGTGCGCATGAACACAAGCCGTAAGAATTTCCCCAAATTCATGGGCCATTTTCTCTTCCTTCCATTTCAGATCTTTGAACTCAACCCCTGATTGCGTAATTTATTGGCGAATTTAGGAGAAATACGCCATAACCAGCAATCACTGAGAATTCCCAATCAATGTCTCCAAAGGTTAAGTGAAACTTTTCCAGCAATCAATGTGAAAAACGCTTCTCGAGCATATACATTTTCCGACTTTGAATCAGCACGTCTCCCTTTCGAAAGAACCCGGATCCTCTATGCCTTTTTTCCTCCTACTCGTTCAAATTCACCGTGTTCATCTTTTTCATCGACTATTGGAAGGAGAATTTTGACGCGGTGTAAAAGAATAAGTTCAATTCGAAGGGAGAACGCGTGTAAAAATGGGCAATGGAGTGGGAAGCGGAGGGAGAGTGTGGAGGAAATTTTAGTGGAACGGGAGAGAGATGGGCAGAGAGAGAGAGAGACGGAGAAGCGAACGATAAAAGAAAGGGAGTAAACACGGAAATTGAAAGAATCAGCCGAGTGAAGGATGAAAAAGCTCGATGAGGCGATCGAGAAGAATGCTGAGAAATGGGAAAGTCGCGTCTTCCGGGAGGTGAGCAAGACAGGCAAGACTTGCAGGGCTAGTTGGGACGGTGAGGGCTGAGCTTGGTGAGTGAGCGGAATTAGGATAGGGGGAATTAGGGGGCACCTGTCCCACCCCTGGTGACAATGAGGGAAAGTGTGGGCGGAAGGGATTTACGGAGCTGAGGATTCGAGTAGGGAGGCGGGTCGATTTTAGAGGGTCTGGTCCAACGTACCCCTATAAAAGAACACTTGACAACTTACATTTGACTTGACACTTACGGACGGGCTAGTTTCATCATTTCAAAGACAGTATTTCATAACATTAGGAATTCATGACTGGTCTTTTGGAAACCGTATTTTTCGTCGAGATGAATTCATCATCAGCCTAGGTACTTCAAATTCGGAAATGTAATCTGCGGAAAAAATGGAATTTTTGAAAGAGAAAAATGAGAAATGCGATGCATTCGTATTCTTATTCTAATAATCGATTACTTGATAAACACGATTCTTAGGTGAAAGGAAGAATAATAAAAAGATTAGGTTAATATTGTCTTTAGAAAAATTACACTCTTGTACAGTAAATTTCTCGACTGAAGTTTATGCCAATGTATAACGTGTTAAGTAAAGTAAGTCAACTTAAATAACTTTAATGAATTTTATCCGTTTGCGCACTGTCTGTTACATCATGGTGGTCATTAAATTTCCGGTTCCGCGAGAGACGTGACAATGAGGCTTTCAGTGTGCACTCGCGTGTCCGTGAGACCGCGGAGGGAATGCGTCCGTCCGTCTGCTCCGGTGCTGTGGTCCCCCGTCTCGGACCGCCTCGTAAATTTCCTCGCGGGTGAGAGGGGTGGCACGCGGTGGCGGAGATGTAATATGGGGCGGCTCGGCGACGTCCATTTTGGCGCTGCCTGGGAATGCATATCTCGCGAACCCGTCTCACGCGTCAAAATTAAGCCGTGCGACGTGGAAAGGGGGTGGCGTGGATTGAATAGACTCGGAATTTCAACCCTTAATCCGAGAGGAAGGAAGAGAAAAAAATTAGCATGGGGTTACTTATCACATGGGTCCCCCGCAAGCCACCACTTGTGTTTCGGAGACAGACAGTGAGGAGGCATAGTCGATAGTTTTAAGGGAGCAGGAAATTGAGGAGATTGCGTTGAATTATTTCTGCCCACACACTGTTCCGTAAATTAGCTTTTTTCCACCGAATATGTTTTAAACATTTTTCTTAACCTGCCCGATCGAGATGGTGTTCCCTGAAAAAATGAAATCCCGTACACTTGATGCAATTTACCAAGTTAATCAAAATTGCAGATGTTTGTTTTATAAACGATAAGCTCCTAATTCCTCCTCAACCTGAGTTCATAAATTCTGATACATATAGCTATGGTGGGAGCTTAGAAAATACATTTTTTTCAGGAGAACTCGCCGAAGCAACCTCTAACAAAGTTATTCGATCAAATGATCACGAATGACTCATCGTATTGGGTTATACGATGATGTATTCAAAATCAGCTAACGTTTGATAAAAAAAATAATTTTTGAAAAGGGCGTGAGATGCTTTTCCCAAATTCGCTTTTCACTCAGAGTCTTGTGAGAGGGGAGCATAATTTACCGCCTATTGGGAGAAATATATAAATAATGCTCCTAGTCATTGCGTTTCCCTTTCGTTCAATAAAAATAAATCTCGGAAAATAGCATAATAAAAGGAACATAATAACGCCAGTGCATGTAACATAAAAGGTATAGGAAAAGTTCAATTCTCCTCCATGAAGCACAACAGTACAAACGTTTTATCTTTTTCTGTGATTATATTCTAACTTCTTCGTTGTTAATTTAGACTACACATAAGAACAAACCTCTTAACGTTAGCCCTAAAATGAAAGAGCCAATGGGCTTCAAACTCACTTCTTGGTGGTTGGTGCTTGGTGTAATACACTGCACACAATAATTCATCACTTACCGTTATCCTTAAAAGGAAAAATCCTATGAGGTTCACACCATTGTGTTCCAAAAATAAATATTTGATGTATTTTATTTTCTGAAATTACCATTCACTCATAAAAATTAAATGATAAGTTCTTTATATTAACAACTCATCATCATGGTGTATCTTTTCTAGGACAAGTCTCTATAGAAATATTGTCTCCAGAGGATTCTGTACTGTGCTTCTTACTTCAAATATCGGTATGTCCTTCCTCTCTTAAAATCAGTCAGCATACCAAATACACTTCTTCCTCTCTTCCCATTAATCTTTCCTTCTGTGATGACCTTCTGCCCTTCTTATGCCCTTAATATATTTCCTGTCCTTCCTCTTTCCTATGCTTTTCAGAATACCTTTCCTCTCGAATCTTTTTCAGTACCTCCTCAGGTCACTCCATCTAATCCTTTCCATCCTTCTCCACAGCCAAATCCCAAGGCATTTCAGTATACTTATTTTTCATTATTCTTCCACAGCCGTTTTTCATATCCATATGAAGTTACACTCCATGTGAAACACTGCAAATCTTTTCCTATGTCTCTAAAGGGGCGGGATAAATGTACTTGTTAGCCTTTTCCTCTCTTTCTGTGTGTTAATCGTGAATCGTACAACGGAAAAATTCATGAATCTATCGTTTTGACAGGATGTTTCTACAATTATATTGCCATTTTACGACTTCCTGATGAAGTATGGATGTTGGATTACTTCCTGTATAAGGCAAATGAAATTACATTTTTTAGTAAGCTCAATCCAAAGTAGAAACATCGATTCATGAGGGAAAATAGTTACCGAAGAATTATCAATTCATTTGGGTGAATTGGGTCAAATGATTTTTTCTGGCTAATAAAAACTGCAAGTTTAGGATTAAATTGTTTTTGTATCGAAACATATGGTTGAAATAGCTCCAATAATTCTACAACATTTTATCAACTCTATTTCAGGGAGTAAAAAACAGTCATTCAGGTGCTTTTCATGCATGGTTGGGAAACGTAATATTCCACTCTTATAATTTTTATCTTTTAAGTTAAGTTCCACATTCAGTAATAATTACGAGTTTGATACAAGTGTCAAAAAAACTTCAAATGGAAATCCCTTCAGTTGAAAATATTTCAGTATAGAATTTGAAATAATGTGCATAGGTATATGTATTATTTATTACTTCTTTACTAACGTTTTTATTTGGTGAAGTTTTCATAATACTTCTCATAATAAAGGAACACGATTTCAACCTTACCGCAAAATATTTGTGCATGACTATAGTTGTGCAGACCTGATGTTAACCTGATTTTGTGCAATTTATGGAAACTGTAAATCTCAGGCATATTGACGTCGTATCGCTTCGTACTGAAAGGCCGACAAAATACTGAATGAATGAAATGGATCATTAATTAAATAAACGTTCTTTCAGTCGTGGTTATCGGATCGAAGGTTTTTCGTAAATGCTTTCAGTATATGCATTTTTAATCCACATTTGATGGGGCTTAATTCCAGCGAGTCTTTTTGAATCCAGTTACAAAATTCTTGCTCTTTTCTCGCTTTTTAAACCGAATTTAAGTGACGTTTGACCTAAAAAAATAATTCGAAAAATACTTTTTTGCTCCTAGAAATATTCATCATCCGCGGAGTCACGAAAAGTCCATCTCGGGGAATTCACGATTTTGTATCGACTTACCAATGTGTACGATGTCCATGGACATGACATGATGCAGATACCGATGCGAGGTTAAAAGCGTAGTCTCCCTTATGACGAAATATATCCGAGATATGACGTAAAATATTTATGGCGGGGAGGGAAAAATTTCTCATTCAAAATGAGTTGCACGTTTTGAGAGTGAGAAAAAGAGTATTTTCTAATCTTTAATTATTGTTATCATTATTTAATAAAAGTTCAATTTCGCCACGTTGGCACAAAAAAATGAGCATTTTTAGAAATAAAATGATACCAAATCACCACACCTGGTTCCCTTTCAGTTTACAATTCTTTGGCAATACTTCTTCAAGACAAAAAACAAAATATAAGATTTTCCAAATTTGTCCCTTAAACGAGCCCGTACACCCTTTGCACGAATCAATGTTTCTGAATGCGCTCCTAATTTACATGTCACATTTTATCATATCAAAATTTCGATGAGCTTTCCACTATATTTTTGGTTAGTGATGCCGCAATTTTCCCTGAAGTGCCTCACGGAGAAACGGAATCGTTTTCCGTTCCCTATTTGTGCTCCACAAAAATCATTCACGGCACCACAAGGACACGAATCAAGGATTTCCTGTCTGCGGTCGCGTTCCGCATTCTTTGTTTCCGTTCACGCCGTTTCCGGGGAAAATCGGTGCGTGCGTCCCGAGGGAGCCCCCCCATCACTTACCGGGTACTCATCGTAGCGGACGCCCGCTTGGTAGTCTGGGTAGTCGGACGCGGAAGTCAGTTGCGTGCGGGTGTAGTCGTAAGGGCCGGCATCCACCATGGCCGCGGTTGAGAGGGCCACGAGGACCGTGACCATGAGGACCAGCAAGGGCCCTCCGGGAATCGAGGCGGGTGAGCGACAGGCGGCCGGCGGCTTCCGGATCCAGGGTGACATCGTCATAGCGGCTGAATTCACACGGAGCCCTTGGTGGTCCCTGCACTCCTCGGTACAAAGTGAGGGGAAGTTGGATGATCTATGCGCGACCTTTGGCACCCACCGGATATTTATAAAGAAATTTTTATATGCATATGTATGTATATATGTACCTTGAGATGGAGATGAACTCTTAAGCCTTCACCCTCTCCCCTCGCGACCGGGTCCTGTATTTTATTTCTTTCCCCCTTCCTCAGAATAAAATGAAAAATGTCGGGAACTCGTCCTTTTGACGGTTACGGTGACGGAGAGGTGCGAGTCGAGCACCCGAAAAAAATACCACTCGATCGTACGAGCCTTTTAAGGGAGCGTATCTACCTGGAACCTCTTTTCCTTTTCCCACAACCCCCTTGCACCCGCCCCCACTCGCTTCGCGCAGAGATCGTCTCGAAACGTGGGACCGCAGGTGTCCTATCCGTCGTCCGCGGAGCAAGTAAAGGACTCCTCAGCCGTCTCGGTGGGTTTCTACTCTTATAAACTCCTTCCAGCCTCCCCACCACACCCACACCATCACACAACATCCCCCAACCCCTTCCTCCACCCTCTCTCTTCCCTTGTTTCCGTCTCTTACTCCCCCGTCCTCCCTCCACCCCGCTCGCGCCAAACGCACGAGCTCTCCCACCACCGCCCTCCCCCCCAATCCTCCCCTCTCCCGGCCTTCCCTCGCCACAGTGTTC
>LYUA01000137.1:1165111-1178118 GCA_002093875.1 Calopteryx splendens
TTCATATATACAATATATACTAAGTGAAGAATGCCATCTATTGACCAGATATTCAACTGACTGAATATGTTTGACTTGCCCAGCATTTTTGTTTTCCAATGTATTTCAAGAGGTGATGTCATATCTTTGTCCAACCATGTATTTGTGGAACGTGTAACTTGAAATCGTGTAAGTTGGGGACACTGTATATTATGTCTCAAAGGTAATTTCTTTGAATAACATTGCACTTTTAAAATTTCTTTTCCATTAGTGGCTGACTTTCAAACTCAGGCAACTATAACCTACCTGTCACATTACTTATAGGTATATCAACAAACAAAATTAAATAATTCGGTGAGTTATTAAACAACAACCTACTGTTTTTACATTTATGTTTCATCCCATCTTAATTCAATAATTTAATAAACAATATCATGGAATATCAACAGAACAATTAGCTGCAAAAAATTCCTGATTCATAGATGGAAAAAATGAAAACTTACACTAAAATCATTGTCATCAGGTTCCCAAGAATATAGAAATTGCACCTTGATGAACGATGCAGATAAAAACATTTTTCAGTCATATGGGTTGAACTTTCAAAAGTAACCACTTTGCACCATAAAACTGACAAAAACGATCAATCTGAGAGCTAATATGAGTTCAGCTGAGAAGTAGAACACATGAATGCGACCTAGACGAAAAACAGAATTGTCTAAATTGAGGTGTAAATTGGTAAAATGCATGTCATTTGACTTGTGCTATTCTTGCCTCTATATAACCACCCCAACATTATGCCCATGAACATTATCTTGAATAACACAATCAGGGTGACTGTAATATAGCACCAAAAATTTCCCCTCGGCCACAAGAGTGCTGGGATCACAGAATTTCTCCAGAATTATCACAATGAGATACTCTTTTAAGACACCATGTTTAATTTTATTATTCATTCACTCTAGTATTGTTTCCTGAAATAGATACATAAATTATGAAGGCAACTTCATTGATTATAAATATAATTTTTTACTTGATTAAAGTAATTAATATTATATTGTACAAAAATTCAAAGAGAAATACTACTGAGAAGATTTTTGTTGGTATAATTGGTTTACACACCTAGTTGGCAATTGGGAGATTGAGGTTAAATTACAGTTAAGTGAAATGACATTTTTATGCTTCATTTCCACTATTAGCAAATTAAAAATCAGATTCAGTACAGTCATACATCAAAAACTTATTATTTCAATCTCACTTAATTAGAAATAGTGTAATATGAAGTTAAGAGCCCCAACCAAAAGCATAGGACTTGGGATGACTTTTAGTGTAGAAAAAAAAACAAAATACATCTAAAATTAAATTTAAAGCCATGATATGGTCCCTTGAATATTGATTATATCATCGGGAAAACTTCTCCAAAAAAATATAGTCATTGAGAATTTGTGTATAGCAAAGTTTCATGTGTAAACTATATTGGCATCATGTTTCATGCTCATTATTTCTTACAAAAGAGGACTCCATTTCCCCATTCAACAGCCAATGTGAAAGCCCATATCAATGGAGATGGTATTATTGGAATTGTTTAGCTACTGGACCTATATCAAATTTTTGCTTCTGCTTCTAGTGTATAATATTGTCCATCACTCAAACCAATGTGAGGCTCCCTCAAGGAAATAGAAGGGTGGCGATAGTCAGGTTTGTGCCAGTCATATGTGCTAAGAACTTGTGCCATCTGGGTGCAGATTTTTATTCTATCCCTACCTTTTTTACTTGGTCAGTAGATTAGAGATAAAAAGAGAGGCTAATTTTACAAGACCTCGAGTTCTCAGACAGAAAGTGGATGATGGGAGGCTGAATTGGTAGCCTCCTAAGGTAGGGGAGATGGAGGTTATAATAACCACCAGCGTAATTAAAACTACTGTCGGCATCAAGTGCTCATGCTAGTCTTGAAGCCCTTTTGAGACCTTAACACCAAAATGTGTTTCCAAGCAGAAACCATGTCAGGAAATCTTTAATTGGTGATTCCCTTGTGCTCTACTGAAGTTGGAGGCAAGAGTGGAGGAGAAGAGAGGTACTGCAATAACTTCTCTGAAGTTAAACCCATACTTCTCTATTGTGTCTGATAATGAATAACTAAACCCATGAATAGAGTATAATAATTACCACAGATACTTGTGTATATTTTGAATTTTTCAACGCAAATCTTTAGGCTTAGTATTTTAAATAGACAATTCAACTGCGCCATTATTTTCAACCCCAAAAACAGAATAATAAGACATTTTTTAAAGTTACTTTTACAATGAATAGGAATTTTTGGTTACTTAAATTTCAAAATAATGAAGTTTACTGCATATTGTCTATAAAATCATTAATATACTCCCATTTTTCTCATTTATAAAAGCACCAAATCTCAAATAAAAGGGGAAAAATTATTAACTACCAATATGAATCTGATCACATATTTATACTATTCTGGCTTCAATTATCTCTAATACAACCACAATTAGTCAAGAGTCACTTAAGAAATTTTACATAGAATACTCAATCACTGGTCAATTACTACTGATAATTGACACTGATTTAGTTTCAAGTTTAAACATTAATGGAATAAAATGCATATATTAAAAACAATTCCAATGCAATGATTTACTGCTAAGAGGCAATATCTAACCTTGGAAAAGGACAAGGGTGGAGTTTGCCAAGACAAAGTCCATGGGAAATGAGGACAGGGCCTGGGGGAACATTAAGGGGAGGGCCGGGGGGAAAATAAACAAGAGTACTTGCGACCGATGAACCGGTGGGCATGCAACGTACACTGTGTCTACGGTGAACCACTAGCGAGATACCCACTTTGGCCATCTGGGCCTGCACCCCTTTCGATTGGAGAGCCTTCACTGCTGTCTCTGCTGCCACTGGTGACTCAAAATCAACAAAGCCATAACCTAAAAAAATGAGACAAAAAGAATGGTTAGTGAAAATCAAAAACTAATGATTATATCAATAATAATAGTACTAGTTCAAAGTCAAGCTATAGGCAAAACACCACGTGAAACCATGAAATTAGCAAATATTTTTTAGTTTAGCTCACAATACATAATTATTAATGCTCATTATGCCAAAAACTCATCTAGAGACTTTTTTACAGGGATATTACTACATTTTAGCTGTGATAATGCCGATTTTCAATTTTTTTTAAATGTGGCCACTCTTTTATTTATTGGGTGACTGTAAACACTTCTTAAGCCTCTTAGTTATATTGGCCATAAAATTTTCTAAGAATTTTAACAAGCTGATATAATTTTATTGCCTTAGCATCATATCCCTGCTATATCTGCCACAAATGTAAAATTTATAACAACAACGTTATCTACCTACATCAACTACAATAATTCAAATTAGTTATATCCTCTCACCTTTGCATTTGTTGGTATTCTTGTCCAATATCGCTTTAGTAGAAATTATAGTTCCATACCTGAAATTGATTTGAATTGGGTTAAAATTGCTTCCAATATTACTTAGTCAAGTGAGGATGGCTTTTTGTGCTAAGTTATAATTTTACATAAAACTACTTATGCACTACCCTGCTGTAGGTTACTTACGATCATAGCAATGCAATGAGAATTTTCCAATACATTAACAATTTTGAATTAATTTATTTTATATACTTAAATACTTGTAATGAAATTTATCTGACTTTCAATAATTTAAAGAACTTTCTTTTATGTTAATGTACTTGAATTTATACCACAGGTTAAACAAGATGACTACTCTATCTCACTCATCAGAATTGAAATTAAAATTCTTTCACAAGTTTTAAAAGGCACAATCCCAATGGATAAAGCAGTATTTTACCACCTAATAAAACTAGTAAATGACAATGAAATGAAAAAGATGTGCCATTAGATCAAAATACCTCATACTGTTGGGAAAATCTATGTGAGCAAATGCCATGCATGGTGAATAATATACTGTGGTCCTTTGCAAATACATATAGCAATAAGCTCTGTGGATTGAGTAAAGAGGTGGTACATACAAACATAAAACTACGGGTCTGCTAAACTTCATTATAATTGAATTATTGATTCTGAAACAAAATCAGTCAAAACTCAAATGAGTTGAATCAGGAATAAAAATTGGATAGCAAAAATTGGGGTTGGCACACATACATACATACAGGAAAACTTGCATGCCAAATTCCTAGCCTAGAAAACTTTCATAATTTGTTTTTATATGAGCACATTAACACATGGGAGGTATATGAATCACAGTTTTCAATAAACATTATAATAAGGATTAGTGGAAAGAGCACAACACACATGAACACTTAACAGTATACCCATGAATAATTTGCATTCAACTCAACGCTCTAAATGCATTGATTCTCTCTAGACTACACAGTGTTTTCTGCACTAGCTCACTTAGGGCATAGTTTTATTTTATATCATCCCATATCTATACCCTACCAACAGAAGCATTTATGCGCAATAGATGGAAATATGAACTGATCAACTTAAAATAATATATGTACTCAATTTTAGCATATAATATCACATCTCCTTTGAATCTTTTACATAATTTAACACAAATTTGCTAATGGACTTCCCATATTTTTCATTTAAAATTAAATAAAATTTGGCAATCATAATAATTTGCTATATAATATCGTAGTACAAGCTATTCGCTCCATGAATCCAAAATTAATGCCATGAACAGTTTTTATCTTAATCTCATCTTGCCACACATCCAATAACTAATAAAATATGAATGAGCCTCACAGAAAAAGACTGACTGATTTGATTCATTTGGAAAACAAATCCTGATTTTCTCACCATATAAACTATATCCTGTACTATATAATACAAACACTGTATAAACTCGAGTACCACATGCACCCATTTAAGACACCTATTTCTGAGCATTTAAATAATTTAATACCTCTAAAATAGTCCAGTGCTGGCAAAAATGATGCGCTTTAATGGAGGTATGGGTAATACTTAAACATTTATGGAATTTTCTGAGATACTAAGTTATTTTACATCACAGTGACATAATCATATCGAAAATGGCTCTTGAATAGAGAAATCACTGTCACAGTTTGATGTCCTTGAACAGGAACTAGGATGAATATTCCCCCTAAAGACTAGGTGTGCTCCTTGGCCCAGGAGACAGCAGAGAGGATGGATCATAATAATGGTTCAGTCTCCTGGATGACTTTCAAGAAGGGCAGGGACAGCTGGATAACTGAGGAATCCGAATTTATGTAAAACGTGGACCCTATTTTTCTGACGGTGACTTCCGGGAAAATAACAGAACATTGTCAACGAGTTTATATGGTAACAAATGATAAAAGCACGAACTCTAGCATATTTTTATCTCAAAAAGTTTACACCATTCTTCACTAAAAAAGGAAGGTGAGAACTGATAAGAGGGCAGAAAGAGGAAAAGGAAATAAATGAGTAAGTAGTCTCTAAGGAGAAGCAAAAATTAGAAAACTTAATTAAGGAAATTCATGATTACTTTCCATGATTTGCATGACATTATAGAAAACCCTTAGAAAATTTTTTTGCACATGCTGATCTTTTGGTTGCAATAATTCAATTGTGAAAATAGAAACTGAAATTAATGTAACACTAGGATTATGATACATATTTTCTTTTTGGACTATCCACCATCTGTTTAGCATCAACCAATATAGACAACTTACAGTGGCTCACTAGACTATATAAGTCACTATATTCTACCAAATTGTAAAAAAAACAATCCATCCAACCAAACCAAAATCTCAATTAATATGAGTGCATGTGCATATTTTTTACTAAATATAAGGCTTCTATTATTGGATAGGCACAATTCACTATCACTGCGCACTAGATTCACACCTCATGTATAGGGAAGCGTTGAGTTAGTTTTGTAGAATAGACCTAATTATGAAGCATAAAAGAGGAAATACTGAAGGGAATAAAGTCAAATTTCTGCGATCTTCCCAATCGATTGAGGCTTCCTCAAACGATTAAAACATGTTCAAAAACCATTAAAACAAACTTGTGATTTCAAAACAAATTTACCTAAAAAGAAAACAGAAGTCATATGGGACCACTCGACTCGATTCACTTTAGTAAAAGCTCATTTCACATCAAAATCAAGCAACATAAATCAAGGGTCTACAGTACCTATAACCAAGGCCACTGCCAATGGGCTAACTGGACCACCTTAAAATTTCATCAAGTTTTAACTAGAATAGTTATTTTATCCCACTTGAACAATGGATTATTATTAGTTTACGTGTCTAAGGTAATCTTAGATGCCATAGAAATGGAAGCATGCATTGATTAGGCCCTTTTTAGTGGATGAATTTAGGTAACTGAACTGACCATAGAGAACTTTTAAATACAAATTTTAAACAAAGACATCATAGATAGCATCATGTACAAGAAATCTGAGAATTTAAATTATATTTTCCAATTTCATAATTGAAATCAATGAAATAGTGAATAAAAATGTGGTAATAAACTGTATTCAAGTGACCACATTTTATGGCATAGCTTTAAAGTACATTAAATACAACCCATTCAACCGAGTATCAAATTACTGGGGCCAATTACATGAAAAATTAAAATTCAATTTCAATTTAACCAACTACAAAAAATTCCATACCTACCAATAAACAAATAACTTTTTTAATTTAAACCACAATAACTTTACAGGACTAATGCATGAATAAATATCCCATGACATATGAATGACTAATCACATATAAATGCACTTCTTTAATATCTAGCATAAAGCATTCTCACTGAGAACACATGCTGACAAGATCCTTGTCTGTTGTGGTAGGGGTTAATCCCCTGATGTACAGATTGGTCTTGGAGAGCTGTTCTGGAAGAGTACTCCCACTGTTGCCACCCCCTCCACTGTTTCCTAAACTTGAATTGGTTGCATTGTTTCCGCCACCTGCCAAGCAAAAGATGCACAGCATAAAAGCAAACAAATTTTCTCAAAATATGATAGTTGATGTGAAACATTACACACTATGAAAGGACCTCCAAATGTATTAAGTCTGATGAATTCATCGGAAAAAAGTACACCCATTCCCATTAAAGTACACCTTCACCACAGATTACTGGGTAGTCACTTAGTTCTCTTGGTGCAGCACAATTCAGAATGAAAAATAATAAATATAATAAACCAATTCTAAATATTAAATATGCACCATAATACATAAAAATATTTTGGGCATGTTAACTTTAATTTTACAGGTAGTAAGACTTTATCTAAAGTAAGATATTATTATCATCTGGTTTACGATATTTGCCAAATAGATATAAAAAAAAGTGACAACTCTACCAACAGCTGGAATTATTGCCCACTAAAGAAGATACGTGTTGCCTTGAATAAGTAATAGAGACTATCTTCCATATAGATGTATACAAAAAGCATTTTTAAAATTCATGGATAGAAACGCCATTCAAATACCAAACCAAAAACAGCTTTGTGCTAAATGCAATATAATTAGAAAAATCTCAATTACAAAAAAATAATAGAATAAAAATAACATCATTTGCTCCACCTGAGTTTGGAATCAATTCCGATTTTACAATATAAATATGTGCCATTAAATTCTATGCTATTTATTTCAACTCTTTTGATTCAATGCTCACAATAAGTTTTGAGAAAATGGATTACATAAAGAACTCACAGTAACATTTACATGTAATGAATGTTTCTTTCTAAATACATACTTGATCACTCAAATTTCCCTCATCATACTGTTTTTAATATTAGAGCATTTTTATGTGCTTCTTAATATTGAATTGAATACTATTTCTATGGTTTGTCTATTTAAGGAGGCTAGAAAAATCCAAACAGCAAAAATTTTCTGACTTCATAAGACTTGAAGTCAGTGTCAAAAAATGTATGGGCACTAAGGTGCCTGCTATATGTGTTGCCCACTTGAAAGTCAAATGGTCATGGAAAATTATCACAATATATAACAATAATTATTAAAAGGAACTACATATAAATTAACTTGTTAGAGTGCATTCATGCAGACTTGCAACTTTTTTTCTTGAGTGTTCACTACTGAAATGGAGGTACATCTTATATGGTATCAAATATGGTAATACTCATCTTAATTCTACATTTAAATTATAATTACACACATAAACTCATGGGTAATGCAGAATATGTCAAAGAGAGACATCAAGTAATGTCACTGGATTTTCCATCCCAGGAAATTAAAAAATTGGCCCATTAGAGGGATAAGTAACTGACTCCAGAGATAACATCATAAAAAAATAGTTAACAGTGAAACATCAAATAAAATTTTTAAGGCCCCCATGCTAAATAACCCTGTCAAAAACCTGACGACTGTTTCTAAGGTGAAAAGTAGGACAATGGCCTGGCCATGTTGATACTCCCATCCTCATTAGATCTCTGAAGATAGCAATATTGGGCCCTGAAATGGTTTGGATGGATAAACCTCCATACTTGCTAGTGGTGTTGTCCCATCTGTATATGGCTGGCAAATAAAAGAATGTCCCTCACAGATCTAACATGAAAAGTTTTTCATCAAGGAAGCAAATCTGTACTAATGGAGCTTTCATAACTAATGAAAATTTTGCATGAAGACCAAGATTTACCAATAAAAAACTTTCACCTCAATTTTGGATGAAAGGGATAAAGAACAGATTTGGTAGATAAAAGGATATTTGCCACTCATAAGGTTAAGTCATGAAATCACTTTTATTTACTGATTTAACAAAGAGAAATGACTTGACTGTCAATATTCTTTAATATGGAGAACATAAAATGAACAAATGTGTATGCAAATAAATTAAAATGCTTAGTTAAGGTAAAACTCAGGTCAGCAATAAGGAATGTATTTCTGTCCTCTAGATTTTGCACAGGAATTTGTTTTCTAGAGAACAAGAACATGTAACACTTACCTCCACTCTGTGAACCTGTGTTGCTGCTGCTACTACTGCTGCTGTGTGTCGTGGATGGGGATGTAGCTGTAGGGACTCGGGGTGGCTGAGGTTGAACCTGCTGTTGCTGTGGATGGATCGGCTGAGGCTGCTGGGTTGAGTAAGACGTCTGGAATACACAAAAGTTCAAACAAAAATTAAGTGGCGTTATTTCAAAACAAATAAATGAAATATGCCTAAACAGATTGAAATTCTTCCTTAAGATGCATCTTAATGTAGTGGATGGATGCCCTTTCAAATTTTATTCTTACACTATAATTCCAAAGATTGTCATAAACTAGCACTTAACTGCATCTTTTGCAACTTAACTGAGTGCATGAAATGCTTATGATATCATGCATATATTTACCTTTAAATATAAAGACTAGAATTAAAAAAAAACAAAGATGCAATTTTTTTAACGATTGAAAGAGGTGATACAAATCTGGAAATCGATAATATTGAGGGGTTTAAAAAGAGAAAATTTTCAAGGTTTGGTTTTAAAATTTATAATAATGAGGAATCAATCAATGGCTTATTTATCATTCATTCACCCCAATGCTAAATCGAGCTTTCAGCCATAGATTCTTAATGGCTATATGCAATGTAACATTACCAAATGTATAAAAAAGTAAATTAATTTTATTAAGAAGAGAAAATTCAATTCAATTTTGATCATATTTTTAAATGAAACACCTTTGCCAAGAATTCATCCCATTAAAAGGATCATTAACAATGGGAACCTGTGTATCCAATAATAATGTCATTTGTAAACAGTATCCATAAACTTTGTTAGGAAAATTATCAAACCTCTCTAAAAAATTCCATAACAATTACTGAAGAACCATTTCCTTGAAAAATATTCTTCGTCGACAAAATCTAGAGCATCCTGAAGGGTAGGAGTGGAAAAAAAACTAATGAAGGACCATCTGCGAGAAGAACCCGGACAGAGCACACCATAATGGTTGTATCAGGAAGTTAGAAGGGATGGACCAAGAAGAGCAATGGACAATACGCCGGCCAACTAAATGGAGATACAAGGGAAGAGGAGTATTCGGAATGTAAGAGAATTGGTATTTGAGGGGGGAAGAGAGAGGGCTACAGGCAACCTATATTCGGATTGAAAGATTATTAACGTTGATAACGAGCCACGATGGCCAGTTCGTCGAATTGCTGCACACTGGGGTCGGAGCAATTATTTGCCCTCAGCCACTGAGCAGGGAATACGACACGCAGGCGAGTGCATCCATACGGTACCCGCGAAGAAATACACGCCCCACCCTCCTTCCATTCCCACCGTCGTTCCCATAACGAACGCCGCGAGCCTTCTTAAAGACAGCCGTCGCCTCTTCTCCGTAATGTTGCGCGAGGGCAACAGAGCAATAACCATGAATGAACCAAGAGAAAGGGTGTGGAAACGGCAGGGAAGAGAGGCGAGGGAGTGAGAACAGGTTCAGCGCGCGGGGGGAACGGGGGAGGGTGACTTTGGCATGGGATGGGGGTGGGATGGGGGAAGGATGAGAAGATAGCCTTTCGTGGGTCGGGGCTGCGCAAGGAATGAGGATAGGGCGTGTGGCCAATGGCCGTGACCGTGACTTTCTCCCGCTCATGGCGTCACCTCCCCCTCTCAACCCTCACCCCCCACTACCTCAGTGGCTCGCATAGCGTTTCTGCACCCCCCAGTCTTCTTCCCCCTCCTTCTTATCGCGGAGGGAGGAAAGCCGCGGCATTCCCAAGAAGGAAGGTGAACCGGTATACGATGGTAAAGGGAGTGAAGGAGGGGTATATGGTGGAACGGGTAGGGAGGGGAGAGAGGGAGAAAGTGAACCGGGAAGTGGAAGGGGGACACGACGTGTATGCATAAATGGATGGTCGGAGAGAAAGGCAGGAGTTTCGTCGGAAGGAGGGGGGGGCGAGAAAAGGGGAGTGAAGGAGAGAATCAAAACAAGGAGACGAAAACGTGCACGCGTTACGACGGAGTCGAATGTTTCCAAAGGACATCCATCGGCAGTAGCTTTTTTGCGGGAACCGGCAGGTTTGCTAACTCGCTGGATTCCAAACGTAGTCTTCGCTCAATTGCGTAAACAGCACCTGTGTTTACAAGGGGATTTAAAAGGCTTATGACACTCCCTCTCGATCCTGCCAACTGCTCGAAGGCGAGGATCAGCAAAAAAAAAGAAGTCAGCAAATATAATAACAGCAAAAACATTCCGGAGGTAAAAACGGATACATAAAATAAATGGAAAAAGATGGGAAATTACTAAAGAACCGCAAGAGGCTCACAAAAATGAGGGAAGATGAGTGGGAAAACATTCTGTGTAGAAATAGAGCCAATAAGCTTAATGGGAACTGGGAATACAATGTGAACGAGGAGTGCTTGGGCCTAGAAATACTACAGAAGCTTTACAACTAAAAAAGTAGAAATGAAGTAAAACAAGGTAGTCAGATTAAATAATAACCCTGAAGAATGAATTCTGGATTTTGGGAAAAAATTGAGGCAGAGTTCTTTTTAGGCATCTTAATTTTTATGAGGACGGAGTTGGGCTCGAAGATTTCGTTATATCAATTTGAATCCCTACTCCGGAAACCGACTGCCGGAAGCCGACTGTGAGAAGGGCCGTTTAAGTTTGATTTCGCACACAAAACGATATGAAGGTGTCAGAAATTACGAAAGTGAGGGAAAGTGTGACGACAGAGCAGTAATTATTTATTTATTCAGTCTAAGCATAGCTTGACGCCAATTACTTCACACAAATAACGAGAGGTCGATAAATAATAACACCTTGATAGATAATAATAAACTAGGACCACACCAATAAAGGAGAAAACACGATTTTAGAATATTACGACAAAGAATAGGGTTTGACTGTCATATGGGACATGTCAACGCATTCTAGCGGATTTACTGAACATGAGACGAATTTCAGCGAAGCTTGTGACGAGACCATCAGGTTGAGGTGTGCACTGTGCTGCAAGGAAATGTTTCGGGGTGACCCAAACTTCCTGTCAAGTTGTAACTGCCGATGAATCACAGGTGTACTGTTATAACCCTGAAACAAAGCAGCAATCTTCGCAGTGGAAGGAATTTCGGAATTCGCATACAGAGAACACGGTGTAACCATGGGCCATGGGAGATAACCCTTAGTAAGAGAAGAATTCACAAAAAAGGCGACGATGAACGAACGAAATGGAACGGAAGTGAGATGAAAGAAAAAATATTATTACAAACGTCACACGGTTCCGATAAATAATTTTCAAGAAAAAAATAGACTAGGAAGTTTCGCAAATTTGAGTATCCATGGGGAAGAAAGAATGCAGAGAATATGCAGAAAATAAAAGAATTCACTGCCGTCTCTACTAGCCCATGCCAAAAACATGAACGCAGCAACATCTTGCTACGTCAATAACAGAAAACTGTGAGGCTAAATTGCTCGTGGTAATTTATCTTCACAAATAAAAACCCTCACGGCATTAAAATTCGCCTCTTCCCCTTTTCCTCTATAGAGAACCCCGGAAATTCTGGCAGTAGTAATAACACGTGCCGACATGAGCGAAACAACAGGCCTGTGCCAGCAAATGTTATTACTGCCCTCTGTTGCAACGGTTTGAATCTACTCCCAACATTCCGGCCATAGATTGTTGCTGACACCGTCATAAGATCGAAATAACATCACGTCTGTCAAGAGAGGAGATAGGGGAGAAAATTAGCACGTTCAAGTGTCAAAGAAAGCTACAAAGAGGATCCGGCGAGGACCCGATTGAAGATTCTGCAAGCGCTCAGGTGAAAATAAAGATCAGGCGAGGTTCGGAATTGAAGAGTGGACAAAACTAAAAAGTGTAAACAAGAGTACGCCTGCCAACTCGGTTCTTGATGCCACCTAATCAAAGAGCAACCAACATGGGTTGGTTATGGGCTATGCCCTAAGAAAGAATATCGGGTCTTTCTTTCTTGGAGGACTGGAGTTGGCATCGCAGGAAAACATGAATGAATGAATAGCTTTGTTGATGCTCTGTGGTAACCCATTAGAGCAAGTAACTGTAAACAAATTGCACATTCTGCTCAAT
>LYUA01000137.1:1178932-1191711 GCA_002093875.1 Calopteryx splendens
GGACACCGCATGAAACCGGTAGCCAGGAGGATAACTCGTCTCCGGAACCCTTAACAGCTAGAGATCTAGCTGACAGGTAAGAATTGAACCAGTTTAGGACGGAGCTGGAAAGATTAAGGGATTTCATTTTACGTAAGAGTAAAGTATGATTAACACGATTAAAGGCCTTGCTAAAATCAACGTGATGAGATATTAAGAGGGAAGTTATTTCACATGAATTATGATGGATTTAAAATATGCGTGACCGATTAAAAAAGAGTTCATTAAGGAATAGATCCAAGTTGAAAGGAAATCCCATATATTGGCGAAAATGCCAGTACAGGACTATTATAAATTTGGAGTTTGGCACTCCATGGATCAGAAACATGGACATGGGAAAACCGACGAGAGAAGGATAGAAGCCTTCAAGGACGTGCTGGAGGCGGATGATTAAGTTCTTATCACTTCATTTTTACAGAGAAAATTAAAGTAGCCTCACAGTTATTAACACTTAAAACACTAGAAGACTTTTATCTATGCCACTTTAGAAAATATATAACTAATTTGTATCAGCTTTTTACCACGAAGGATACAATATCTTAAAAGATAGGACTAAAACGGGTGAACCACAAGACAAATTTTTCAGTGGGCCACTAATTACCCTTTGGTAAAAGGGTGATTTCGGGTTTTAAACGTTTAACTGGCACATATTCCACACAGAGAAATTTTTAATTTATAAAACTACGAGGATTTCGATTATTCGTAATTCAGCGGTCAGCTTTGCTAATAGCATACGACTCAAATCCACAAAAATAAGAGCAAAAAATTCCTTACAAAAACGTGCTTTTAGCACCCTTCAAATAAAAGAACGCAAATACAGGCAGAATTATTTTCACCGGGGTTGTAATCGATCCCATTCCGATTATTTTTTTAAAAGAAATATTATTTATTTCACTTTCTCCATGTACCGCCAAAAGCTTAATTAGGATGTAATTCTTAAACCAATATTTAACTAGTATTTACATGGGAATACAAATACAGTACGTAAACGACCACTATATCGAAAACTTTTTGTCATTCCTCACGGAATAAATACTTCCCATACCGGCTGGCACGAACTGAGAATAAATGAATGCTTTGTCTCAGATCCTTTTCCATGGTCATATCAATGAATAGCCAAGGAAAGGTCGCATACAAGTTACGCAACGCTAACATGGCCTCCAACCAGCCCCAACGGTTTACGTCATCGTTCTCTCTCTCTTGCCTCAATGGTATTTAATCTCTAAAAGAAGGTTCCTGGTTTAAACACTCGATTCGATCGAATAATTTTAAACTAGGTATATGCAGTAAATTTAGAGCAAAGTAACAAGAAGTATCACCAACTATGCCAGCGGGGGAACTAAAAACGTATGATGTCATTCATTGACAATTTCCTCGAGAGTTACCAGACCAACAACACCAACGAAACAATGCTATTCCGCAGCTAACAGTACCACCCCAGCCACAGAAATAAGGAATGGAAGCCCCCAGCCGAATAGTTAGGTACGCTAACAAAAGGGAAAATAACAGTAGCATTCTCGGCACACTTTTTGTTCCTAAACTGCTGCAAAAATATAATACCACTGGGAACATCAGTGAAGTTTCTCCGTTGAAACTAGTTGACCGACAGCCGCAAAAATAAATCCCTTTCTAGTAGTGACAAATGTAATACAAAGTAAACGAAAATAAATGGAAGTATGCAATCTAAAAATCTAACATTTAACTATAAAATTCAGAGTATGTCTTTTCCCCATTTTCCAAACATTCTTGTGCATTTGCCAAAGAAAGAAACATCACAAACAGATGACGGCGTAAGATGGAAGGACAAATGGGGCATATAATCGTGCCGATTCCACGTGCATATAAAATCTGATACTCCCACAGGAAAAAAGAATGCCAGCTATACCACATACCTTCGGAATAAGCAAAAGAAACAATCAGTAACTGGAAACCACCTTGGATATTTCCTCTCTCCATTCGGAACGAGAGAAATCGTTTCCAACATGTCTGAGCAAGAAAACCACCTCATATCATTCATTCTACTGCCTGGAATGTAACTATGATGGAGGATGCTGCTCTTCAACGAGCACATTTCACGAAAATTGCGAATAAACACTCCTAGAAAAAATGTTTGCATACATTAGATGGAGGAGGTGTCACTCCCTCTTTCACTCTAAGCGCATGCCATTTTTATAGCGTTCCATGGATGCTGAAAACATTCGAGTCTCCGACCGAGTAAATAGTAGCGCTTTCTTCTTTATCTTTCGTGTCACTGCTGGAGGCTCAATTTCATTCAAGGGCAATAAAATGGCCGAAGCTGAGGAAGATGCATCCTTCGTGCAGATTCTTGATGCTTGAGGTAAGCCAATAAAAAAGCAATGCGAGAGATGATCACGTATTGCTTTAAGTAAAGATATATTATTCGAAAGGAACACTCCTTGGTTCCTGACGCAGTGATTCGCGTAACTATAGGTTGGAAAATAGTCGAGCATTCCGTGCAACATAAAAAAGGAGAATAAACTATATAGAGTAGCGCTGTCTCCTCTCACCTTCTATAGTAGAGGGTGAGAGATGGCGCACCAAAAAGCGCGCGCTTCGAATAGGGAAAAACGATAATGTAATCTTTCAGTATGTAATAACACGAAGAGGAAAAACTGACCACCAATGTCAATAGTGGACGAAGATGTATCAATGCAGTTAAGTAAACAAGAAGCTAGAACATAAAATCATTATTATTATAAATTTTTCAAGTTGGCATGTTTTCAGGTGGTAACATACATGTTAATTTAAATACAAAAATCATATGAACAAACTCTCACGCTGTAAAAGTTGATATCAGAAAACAAGTATAACATAACGCAAGGGAACCAAAAAAGAACAAAAATACGTAATGTTTAAAAAATGGAAACTTCGAAAATGTTAGTTATCATATTTTTTACATATTTTCTTTAAAATGTTTACAAAGCTTGGAAAGAGCCCAAATAGTTGTGCAGATAAATTTTTTATTTTACCTTGATTTACCAAGTCATCATTTCATGAAAACGTCGTCAGTAGAGATGGCTACAGAAAAATTCTCAGAAAATATTACCCTTCGACATATAGATAATCTGCAGACATGCAGTGAATCCAAATGAACATATTTACATTTGAAGAATTAAATTAGAATTAAAGGAATTAAACAAATTAAAATAAAATCTTGTTTTAGTTGAACGGTATTTTTATATTCACGCGAACAAATATTATTTACAAAAACCTATCTGAAAACAAAAAAGCCAAAATACGCCAAAGCCATGGTCTCCTCTTTGAAAGTAGGGCGGTCGAAAGTTAAAAATGGAAAAATCTCTCATTTCATGTTTAAATCGTACTCTTCCGTTTGTAATTCACACGTCCCTATGGCCCTGGATTCATTGGAGCCGGCGGTCATGCCGTCAAAAATGACAGGAAAAGGGGTAAGACTTTCGGCATCAAATAAAAAAGGTTTCATGCTATCTCTAATTGCTAGCCTCATAAGTAAATAAGGTAAAATGTTGCTGTAATGGAAATATTGTCGGGTCTAAAACTTCACGGTTGTCATGGAAAAAATCTAATACATTTTCTCAAGCATTGAAATATACGCTAAATTTATAATATTAAATCGACAATGGCATTTTCACTTGATTACCTTTTAACAGGAGAAAAGCACACAAAGTTCTCGAGACGTAAGGCAAAATACACGCTTGACAACTTTCGCCAATCATGAAGCAAAGTCTGTTAACTCGGTAACTACTTCACCATGAACAAAATAAACTTTATACTAACCGTCAGAGCTCTAATAATTAAAATAAGTAACGACAGTTACACAGAACCTGTATCAAAGCCCTCCGTTAATAAATTTTGGCCGTAAAACTACTACATACACATTTTAAAATATAACTACATGCTTAAATTATTCGAGGAACAACTACAAAAAATGGGTTCAAAGTGCGTTATTAAGGAGTGGTTGTTTTTTTACCTCCCACAACACGCCAAAAACGGCACCCTTCCAGTAATTCTAGGGTAATGTGTGCTTTTGACAGAGGCTGTCAGAGAACTCGAGGTCTGCTGACACGTATTCTGTCATCCTCCGTCGTATGATTTCCTGGATTCACCGGAAGGGCACCGTTTCAGGCGAGTAAGGATCAAAAGAGCATCTCCGGAATGAAGTACAATGAACCCCGAAATCCAATTTTCGCTCCCATAGTGTTTTATGAAAAATGTTTTTTTATTAAGGAGTTTGAAAGTTTCACGACGAATATTAATACACTGAGGGCTGCGATACAGATTTTTCGAATCCATCGATATCTCTTGTGCCATGAGATCATCAACATGAATGGAGCTTTCAGAATTGCAGAAAATGCATGTAATTACTTTGGTCTAGACCAAAAGTGACCACATTAATAAACACTTCCCAAGTCCAAGATTCTATAATTTTAAATCTAACAGTAGCCATAATGTCACTGGTGAAATAAGACGAAATGGCATTTCCATCGCTGTCAAGGAATTGATCTACAGGGGACTTCAAGCTCGGGGACCCTTCAATTTCGAAGTTTGAAAATTCGAACATTGCAAATAAAAAATTCGATAAAAAACAAAGTATCACACAGCTAGGAGAACGATAAAAAATTCGATAAAAAACAAAAGTATCACACGGCTAGGAGAACGACAAACATAAATCATTAACTCTAAACTTCCATCCATCACATGTGGTTTTTCAGCCTCATCAATCGGGTGGCGTAGATCGACTGCGACAAATTTCTTTGGCGATTGCCAAGAAAGAAACAATCTGCTGTAACCTTTTGAGACCATGCCAGACATATATTATTATCAATCACATAAATTTCGTAAAAAGGACGCCCTTCATTAATCCTTGATGGCGCACTTACAATTAGTTGGTGATCGAATTAGCCAAGATAATAATCCACGCACTGCTAGTGGGATATATTTATTTGGGAAATTAAGGAGCTTAGAGAAATTAACTGCAGGCGTCAAGTTACATGCTTGCCTACTGTTAATGCATTTTAAAAGGCGAGAATTACCGTCTCAACTACCAAACCGGTCTTCGGGTTGCTGACTGTTAGGAGGTGAAGTTTCGATAGGCCTCTTGGGATAACGGAGTGAAAAGTGATGCACCTGCTTCCACACCTACAGATAACCCTGCAAGCTACCTCGAGGGCGTGTGGCAGGGTGTGTTAGGCCACAGGCATTTATGACATTCATTATTTTTGCTATTACCATTCCGCATCTTTCCAAATTCGGAATGCTCAAATTACCATACGTGTTTCCTTAACTAAACTGTGCGAGGGAAAGAGGATTTCATACTCGAAGCGTACTCAAGATGTGGTGTAACCAGCGCGAAATAACACATATCTTTAACTCTTTCATTAGAATATTTTCCCATAATGCGTTTGATGAACACAAGTTTCTCCTCTGCAGCTCCATAGATGGTCCTAATATGCTTAACCCAAGCTAGGCCTTATGTTAGAGCGGCACCTAGGTATTTCTCTTCGTCCGATTTTCGGAAGTACAAACCTCCGAGTCTATAAGTGTACGGACGTGCGGATTTATTTTCCCTAATATTAATCACTGAACACTTATTAAAATTTACTATTATAAAATACTAAAGGTCATTGGTAAATTTGAATCGGTGAGTAGAAAGGAATTTAAATAGGCATACGAAGAGCACCCAAAGCACAAATGGGTGGGATAGTTTGTACGGGCAGTGCCTCGATCAAAGAACATGTCAGAAAGGGTCATTCCCTTCTCTCGAAACCTCTCGAAGGTTCTTCATACACCACATTTCTTGAAAGGTCTCTTAAGGAAATTAGTCATTGTCAGTAACGGTTAAACCGTATCGGTCTGACACATCAGTGTCTTTATCTCCATTATGTGTGACTAGCCCATCCTGTTATCTTGGTCACCCATTAAATGCAGTAAACAAGCGAGGAATATCAAACTCGGGGAGGGTCTTCAGCCCGCTTCTATCTTCTCTGTTCCAAGGGTTAAAACCGCGAGAAGAAGGGGCGGTGAACAAAATATTATTAATATTAGTACAAAATTTGAGAAATAATGGGGAAAATGAGATACTAAGGCACGCGAGGGTATTAGAAGTTAACGAGATAATTTTAACAACTAAGGAGAAATATTTGTTTGAGACTGACCACTAGCCTCCAACCTGGGCTATTAAAACAATAAAACGATGTAATTAAAGAGTAGTAAGTAAAATTTAGATGATTTATAGGATACTTTCATTTAACAAGAATGACCCTTCTTTTCTGGTGCACGCCTCAAACGACTGTCACGGGCAGGGAGTCGGGGACCTGCAGTAGTCGCAATCTCTCGAAATATTATAAGCTAGACGTCTGTCCTGGAGAGCTAGGGATATTATCATATGATAATTCCACCATTATTTATTTGCATCTACGAGGCATTATCTAATGGTTATCATGTAACATATATGCGGCACACATGGGCATTGCTGGAATTCCGTTTCGTCTCGGTCACATCTTGAACACCGCAGTCCCATTGCATCTTGACCCTTCAGGGATTGGCACTCACTCTCGCTGGATGCACAACGAAAACATCGTTAGCTTTCACATATCTTTCTTTTCCTTCCGACGACCCCAAGGAAAATACTCTACACGTGCCTCCGAGCTGCCGCGAAATTACCCACCATTACATCTGAACAGCTGCGACGGAATGATTCACGGACTCTTTTGTGACGTAATTACTGGATTCGAAGTGAGGCATTGAAATGCGAAGGGGTAATAACGGCCCGTAGAGACCACCCCAGATTCGGATGGCTCTAATGATTTACTGCCTCAAGCACCGATGCGGTATCTCGCGAGCGGAAACCATTACGGGACGAGGACCGCCCCCTGCATCCACCGAAACATTAGAGCTTGATCGCGAGTCCTCGGGAATCTGAAACACATACCTACGCCGAAACGTTTCCCCCAAACGAACGCTTTATCCGTTGGCAACACCGACACCGCCGGCGCCGATGACGGTTGCAATCCATCCTAGAGTGACGCGGTTGCAAAACAAAAGACGCTGGGATGATGACTCACTCTCGGGCATCAAACACTCATGAGCAGATCGACCTCACCACGCCAATGATCATGGCCGTCGGGCCATGCGAGCGAGAAACTGCAGGTCGAAAATCCATGCGATCGCTCGGGAATGAAACGCGCTTGCATACGTCAACTTCCGCCACGTTTCGTGACGAACGATTCGTATCTCGAGCACTGCCCAGAGAGATAGGACACAATGAGATTCCCAAGATGCTTCAAAAAATGGAAAACATATGCGACATGTTACTAATGAGCATCAAACGTCAACGGGCGGAGACACGCATGCCACCGCGTTGCTTTCCACGACAGATACTAGATAAATAAATAAAAATAGTTTCAGAAATAAATTTTTTCTCAGCCTGTCTGAAAATATACATGAGGATTCCATGTTTTTGCGAAATTTTGCCAATTCCTTTACATTTTCAAAGATAAAACGAATTTACATAAATCAACTAGATGAAATCCTTTTTGTTCCGTCTGAGGAAGAAGCGACAGAAATAAATGGTAAATACGAATTTCTCGAGAGCAACTGCACTTCAACAAACTAGCTACCATAAACATTTTAAATCGGCAATGGCAATTACTTCACTCTTAAGAGGTAAAATAGAAATAGTACGAGAGGAATCATGAAAAAATCCGACCATTCGTTCCACGTCAGCTTGGCCGAGAAGTTATTCAGTCAACATCTCAGGAGCTACCCATTTAACCCGGAGTATAGGGATAGAACGTATTTCATTTAAATACGCTGCCTCGTCACTACAGAATGCCATTAAATAACCAGTGCGAAACGGCAACGGCACTTGACTAATTAGGCACATATTTTGTTTCCAGAAGATCATGTCTATTCTTTGGAGTTTTTATTAACTTCATATTACCATCAACTCACAATAAGAAAAAAAGAAGAAAAACAATGGCAACGCCTGGTCGCGAAACGAGTAGGAATCCCCAATCAGCCATGCACGCGGAGTTAAAATAATTACGTGAAATTGAAAGCCAAACCTGCTGTAATTATGTCAATTGCAACGATATGCACAACGAGTGAAAACATTCCGTGATTTTTCAATAAGTTGAAATTGGAATATTTGTTCAAAGATTGAGATCAACCTTCGGCAATTTTTCCTCCCACTCACCTGCCAAATGATTTCCCACTTTGCCATTTGTAAGACTAAATTCTTACCTCCGAAGCACACAACAAAAATGTAAAACGACGGAAACATGGACGCACATTAAGTATAACACGCGAGACTACATTCCATGAGCTCAGCAGCAGGAAAAATTCCGACGGAAGGCTCGAGGGAAAACACTTATCAGGAAAGTATTCACACGAATTGGAGATCACTCCCGATTAAAAGAATCAAGGACGAACAAGATCACGTGTACCTGAAGTGCACAGGGCTGGGAAATTACGAAATGCATTGTCAGGGATGTTCGGATGAACGCGCTCATGGAACAAGTCGATCCGGTGACACTGACGCACGGTACCACGCCCTCCGGGTGACTTCAACCTTCGACGACTCATACGACACTGCTATCTGCGGGACCTTTCCATCCTAAAAGCATCCTCCCCTGCGGGGAGTCCTCTTTCCATCTGGTGGTGGTAGGGGAGTCCCCCCAAATCTGCGGCATCGGCAGATTTCTCGTATTTCCCACCGGCTGGGTTGGTACGGCTACCGATGCAGGGGACGACCTTTTTAAGGCATTGGGGAACACTAAAATGCGCGATACGAAGGAGACAGGATGGAACACGAGGGAGTAAGTCCTACTAGACGAGCATCCAGAGACCCCATTCGCTAGAAACGCCTTCAAAATTAATAAGATTTATAGTTAAAATATGCCAATACATTATTAAATTTTCAAACATTAAATTTTATACATGAACAGATGGAGCAATTCGCATTGTTAGTTCTTCACTGAGTTCGTTCGAGGAAAATTTCCACAGCGCCTCAAAACCCCAATAGCTATAAAGGCGTCGCTGGGTGAAGAAAAGTATATTGAAATGTTGCTACCATAAAGATGCAGGAAACATGGGCAATAAGTTTTGGGCTGAGACATGTGGGCATAAGTTGCACGGTAGGGGGGTAAAGCCTTGGTTGAAAGTGCTGGGAGTCCTTAATACCTCACCCGTCATGAGGCATGACGTTAAAGGTCACGAAGTTGATTTTAATTATACGGAAAAAAGTCATAATTATAATCGTCGAGTAGAGTACTCGAAGGGAAATACTTTTATGAAAAATTGAAATGTAGTTTCTCCATCATAATTAATTATGAGATAATTATTTTCGGGAGTGAACGTTGGGATTGCTTGACCTTGGTTTCGCCATGAGCAAATATACTGTTAAGCGTTAGCCATGTACTGTCATCTTAATGGATTTTTATTTGCATAACGTTTAGGCTCTTCACGAAATTCATCATTATACTGCCTAACAAACAAGTATAACAGATAAAAATACCATTTCCATCCACCATTAAGCTTTTCATGAATTAAGGGTGAGAAGTGCACTAGAAGCAATTCAAACAATGCCTCAGTCCTGCTAAGCAATGCATGGATTAGGCAGAGCTCCATACGCCCTTCGCCTCAACGAAAATTCTCCAAGCTAAAGGTAGAATTTCCTAATCATTGAATGCCTTATTTACGTGCATTCATTTGCTTTGAGTCCATGATATGAGTTTCGAATTTATGTATAAAACTGAAAAAAAAACATTCACAATTTTTATTCCATTTGATTTTAATGCCGCACGAATCATACAGATTATCCGACTCGTACGCATTCTTTCGTGATCGCAAAAATATTCCGTTCATAATGAATCGAAGTCATTAAACTGATCCAAAGCAACCCTTCAGCAGCTCATCGGAAGATACGTTTACGAGGGAAAACACCACATGAAAAGATCTCTTGATTGTAAGTCTCAAACATTTAAGGGGTGGATATATATGGCATGAAATTCTGTGGCGGTCCTTTTGAAGGTTATGGGCGGTCATACTTTTTGCTCGGGCACTAAAAGTCCCCAGGCGAGGTCGAAAGATTGCTCAGGCACCCGTGGATGCCTCAACATCTGGGTGGCAGAATTCCGCGACCTCCAGTGCCTCAGAGTTTAGTTTTTATATATACCCAGGTCATTTTCCCCAGAATTTTGCCGGGATTGGGATCGGAGAATTTTCCGTCTTTTCCGTATTTTGGTGAATCTCGGACATTCTCCGAGACGAGAAGAAAACATATTAGAAGAAGAAAACTTTGCTATTTCGCGGTTCTGATGGAGGGTTTGAATTGGTGAGACATTTCCGAGTATTAGACGTCAAAGTTTTTCAAGTTTGCAGTACTCTCAATTTGGTATGAACGGTAATCTCATGGGATTTAATTGTGATGGCCATTAATTAGTGGCGTGTATTTAATGGTGGATGTTCGTAGCGGCAGCCTAGCCGAAAACGGAGTTGCAAGAATTTCAACAACCGCGGAGAAGTGTAAATCATATAATGTTCAACTTCAAATGTCTGTTCTCTATTAATTATTAAAGGTAATCTACCGGTTAAGGTAGTTCTCCAATGGACACACCCCTGCAGTAAACCTGCCTTCATTTTTGCATACTTTCTGCCGGCCTTCATTCCATCCAACATGCCCTTTTCCTCCCTCTCCCTCGCTAACCCAACATTCTACCCTCAATCACATTCTTCAACAATTATAGATTAGGCTAAATCATCGCGAATGAATCTGACAACATCTGAAATTTTTTTGGTGCCATCGGCATTTTATTTTCGTTTTACGAGGGCGCCGAAATTATTGAATTCACTGAAAAGTTAGTAAATCCTCACGACACATAAGTAACATAATTTAGATTACAAATCCATATTTATAAAGTATTAAAAGAAAAAAAACGTAGGAAGAAGAGCCTACGAAGCCTGATGGAAAGCAAAAGACCTTCTCCAAGCAGAAAATAATGGATATTGCCACTTTTTTATCATTGACACGGTAAAAAGGGTACCCAGCGAATACGTAGTTTTTCACATAATTTTAATTGCCATGTGATCATAAATACACCAAAGTAGGTAACTTTGAATGGAAATGACCAACTATGACCTCTTTTAATAGACTTCGTGACGGAGAATTGCTTCTGTGGATAACTGCCTAGAAGATATTTTTCTAGTGAGCTCAAAATCTTATATTTAGAGGCTGTGTAAAGTTCGAGCAAGATCATTGAGAGGAAAAAGTCAATAAATTAGATGCAATACTGCAGATAAAACTCATTTAAAAAGACAAGGAGGGCTACAAATAAACTTCAACGAATAAAGCCAGAGAAAGAAGGCGAATTAAAGCCGAGAGATAAAGTTGGAACTTTTATTAAAGTAATAATTTCAAGGGAATGGAGGGGAGAATCTAAAGACACACGCTGCGGTTCATTACGTGTAAAGAACTGCTGCAATAGGTTTGAGAAACCGATGGTGGGTATGCATGGATATACACCCCTGTTAGAATGGATCGGCCCAGTTCGGAGTGACCCATTATTGTAATCCTTAGATACGATAATGGGTCACTCCAGGGGGGGGACGACTTACACCCCATCTACCAACTTTGTTTTTGTTACCTTTTTCAATTATACCGTTTCGCGAGTTAATTCTTCCTTATTGCTTATTTGATTTAGTTCTTGTAATTATTTTTCTCATTTGCAACTCTCTAATTTGTTTTTCTATCCCAGCAATCATTATCACGTAGTGCATTCAAGCATAAATTTAATTTGGCCTTTCTTTGAGGTTATTCGATGGTTCTTCAAACTTTTAATGAGGTTAGTAATTAACGAGAAATGGGATTGTAATTAGTACATTTCGCCATTCAGTGGCCTTAACCCATCTGATCAAAAAACAACTAGGATTTGTTTAAAAGTTTTAATCAATTTTTAGGAGTCATACACGCACTCTCAAGCTCTTAATTAAATCGGTGCGGGAGATTCAAATCCGGCAGTAGCTGCATATACCTACACTCCACGGGACACTACGGACTAGATTAGATATAATCGGAAATATTATGACTATAAGAGGAACGAGGTAAGAAAAATGGAGTAGCTATCTATTTAAAGAATAAAATAATTTGCTATGCAGCATTTTCTTCACAAACCATGAAATAATTAAAAATGAAAAATTAATCGTCAAAATGGTGATGGAAAAACAGGTGATGCTATTTTTAAACGTTTAAAATTCCTAATAAAATAAAAAATGTGTTAGCTCACATTTTTTTACGATTCCTGAATAAACAATGATACAAAAATCATATGATTCAATCTGAACAAAAATTCTTGTCATAATTTCTGTTACACCCGAACACTGCCAGAGTGAACTTCATTTTTTGAGCTTTACGCAATTAATACCGATACGATTTCCCTAAAAGCATAAAAAAATGCTGGAGAGAGAAAGAGATTTGCGAGTGAAGATACAATTTTGAGGTTATGTTTCCATTTTACCACACTGTGACGGTAACACATGCCTAACCACTATTATAAACATACAATGCCGAGGACAGGTGGAGACTCAGGAGACGTTATGGGACCACAGGGCCGGACGGCTGCTGAATGCATTTCGCACCCACGGAAGTCGCCGGAGGAAATATCTTTGGCTCGCGAGTTAACTACAACTCGGGTGTCATCCTCGCCTCCAGCCAATGGGAGGGGGGGGGTGGGGTGAGGAGG
>LYUA01000137.1:1275434-1290890 GCA_002093875.1 Calopteryx splendens
GAGAGGAGGCGGTCAGGAGGCAGGAGGGGAAGGACGGACGGATATGTTTTTGAGAGGGGGGGTGAGGGAGGGATGGCAAACGAAAGTGAGAGAGGGAGAGCGGAAAATTGAGTGACGGTTAGGAGCGCAGGGCGTACCACGAGCGGGTCGACAACCCCCTCGCCCTCGAGAACCCCATGCCCCGCCACTCTCCATAAAAATACGTCCTACTCAAGAGGAAACCACCGAACGAGTCACCATCGCGAACGCCGGTACGGTATGCCAGCCACGACGACGGCAATCGCGAGACAAATAATTGCGAAAATATCGTAAGGAAAAAAAATGCTTTCGTCGCACGCATAATCCTCTGACAACACTCGATGAATTTTTTATTCTTTCACCTTAAGCACTATGAGTAAACAAAATGTACCACTGTTTGCGTTTCCCACCTAAGGAAAGGGAGCACTACGTAACTGCTAGCCACAAATAAACGATAATTAATGGCAATGTAATCGAAGACAAATCATTCTACCCTGAAACATGTGAATGAAATATTTTGGAAATTATAAAAAAAGCCTTCTCCCCGATAGGGCATCCAAAAAATGACTCGATTTCAAACTTATTGTAAGATAAAATAAGCGTGGGTACTTCAGGCTAATAACCATTTCTGAGAAACCACATAAATCGTGTGCAGGAAAGATCGCGCAACATATCTTCATTAATGTTGACAGCTTTGCTACTTCTTAGAGCATATAAATCCGTCGTAAATCTAACTTCACGAAAACGAAAAAGGATAAACCGGTATCAGATATGAGTGAAAAATAAAACAAACAAATCATTGTTACAGCTGCCAATACTGAACGAAAATACTACCTAAGCTACCTAAGCTACCAGTAACACGGATTGATGTCAACTAAAGTGAGGCTATTGATGATTGGCAACAAATTTCCCAGTACTTGATCGCCGATGTTACTCCTAATCATTTTTAAGCAGCGCGCAATTGCTAAGGCTAGAAATAAAATAGAGCTCGCTTTTCTCAACGCTGAATGAAATAGTTCTGATAGATTGACAAAATACACTAACAATTAAGCATTAAAAGAAGAGTGAATTAGTCCGTTGACTCAGCCGTGTTGTTCTCCCCGACCTAAAAGGGAATAAAAATATCGTACCACCGTATTTAGATAAGAATATCATATTCACTGTATAGCTGTACACATTATTCATTATAACGGCCTTTTCACAATATTGGAATAGCATCCACACATTTTCTCATTGGGTTATACGTCATTACTTTCCAAAAATTCGTGCCCTGGGTTAGCAATTTATGGAGAAGTAATACACTATTAAGTTTTTTATTTAAGAATCTAAAAGCATTTGGAAATTACTACTGCAAAATAATTATTTTTTCAAAGGCATATGTTTCTCTCTTATATTGAAAATAATGTTTGGACAGCAGAGAGAACTCTCCAATTTTAGTGTGAATGGGGACAAGAAGAGAATAATTTACTGTGAAACTGGGATTTATGAATGTCATTAATAATTTATGAATAATGCTTGAGAGTGTGCTGAATTATCGAGGCGTAGGATTTTGAAAGAGCTAAAACGACTGCCTATTTCACTGAAAGGTTCAGAAGAAACTCTTTTCGGGAAAACTTCCAGATTATGGAGAAAAATAAAAGTCCTTCAAACGACCATGTCTTGCGCACTTCATTACGATAGTGACACCTTAGAATCAAGAGGCAAATAAAATTGTATCCAATTAATTTCGAGCACATTGGACGACGAAAATTTGTCTTCAATTCCTCCTTTCTAGGAGATAATTAAGATACGGAACACAAAGGAAAAAAATTAGAAATAAAATTAACAAAACATCAATTAATTCTAACTGCTTTTTTCGCGGGTTCAATCCAGTATTTTCAGAGTATTCATTTCCTACCTTCAACGACATTTTTATTTTACTATGCCCCTAATAGTGTGTTTTACTAACAGAATATTCGAGGATTTTAGTACTGAAAATAATTAGTAAATTTTACAATACGTACCATCAGAAAGAAGGGCACGTGCACCGATCGAGAGAATTCTTCATCAGCTTATTGTGGCGAAAAGCATTTTCTCTGGCCACGCAGGGATCCAATGTTAGAGGCCCGAAATAAGGCATTAATCTTGTGCTAAAGACTTTCGTTATCAAGGCCGAATAACATTAAAGAGAGTGATAAAAAGTAAACAGATCTAAACAGCTAAACGGTGCTCCGTTGCATGCGATTATTTCGGCCCATAAATTTCACAAGGCACAACATACAACAAATCCACGTCCTGCGACCTCTGAGAAGGCCGAAATGTACCTAAAATACTGAAGTACCCGGCTAAAAGCACGATATGGACTCGAATTTAGGACACCCAAATATAGCTCCCACTTCAGTTCCTTTTTTCACTTTTGCACAAAAATCCAAAACGAACGAGGGAAATGGCGAGAGGGCTGTGGCGCGATTACAACGTCGCGGAAATCCCTCATAATAGTAATATCACGCTCACAATGACATAAGAACGTGATCCGGGAGGGGAAGAGGAACGGAGAAATAAGAATGAGAAAAGAGCGGGGAAGAGAACTCGAACCGAGGCGGCGTGGGAAGGGAGAATGGAGTTGGGGAAGGGGATGCGGAAAGTAGGACTCGGGAGGAGGGCGAGGTGTTTCCAGCGTTTTTCACGAGAGACTGGGGAGGAAAGAGGAATGAAGAAGTGCCTAGGAACCTCCCTCGCATAACGCGGAGCGGCAACAAAGAGTCTGCTTTATTTTTTTTTCATTTCGCCGCGGAGCGAATGAGGGGCGATGCTACACACACACACACAGGAGCCATTGTTCCTCCACCGCAGACTACCACGGGATCAACAAAAGATGGAGCAAAACTGCTTCTTCGTACATCTCTGTGTACTAAATATCGGGACACTTGAGGTTGAAATTCATGGGATGTCAGCCTTCACCAAAATGCAAAAATTTAACTTGCATTTACGCGCGAGAAATGTTGAGTTTTATCATTACGTACGTGAGGTACTTACGGACATTAAAAAAATGGCATCGCCCATTAGAGACGGCAGACTATTAAATTTCAAAAATCTGGGAAGAAAATTTCATGCCCATTATATCAACAAATTGTACGAGGGAAAAAAACAGCTGGGAACACGGCTCTCGTGTCATGGATTAAGAAAAGATCTAAGACTAATGCAAAATGTACTATAAGTATACTGGGAGGTGATTTCTTGGAGAAAAGAATGAAAATTGAGTGGATTTCCGAGGCTCCAGCCACGACTCCTGCGAACATAATTCCTGGCGAGACAGCTGTTTTTCCCATTCAGAGCTATTTCCTCCCACCGTCGACAAAGTGTATAGCTCGACATACAGATGACCAGGATAATTCCATTTCTTGGAAGAAATGCGTATATTTGAAGACTTCACCAAGAGTTATAAGTAACACAAAAATCCGAGGGAAAAACAGTACAAAGTTTTTCTCCAGCTGCAATGTAATAAAGACTAGAGTGACATTTTAGTGCGCCGACAAAAAATGGACCGCATTACGGCTCCTCAGGAATTAGGTACATCTGAACGGAATGACGGATGACGAGGTGTGAGCCACATTTGCAGGAGTACCAAAATTATATCCTCAAAACCGAGCAAACCCTGTCTCCCCAGAGATAGGGAAAAAGGCGGAGATGGGATTTGGCAGAGAAAAAATTACGAAAAACGAACAGAAGTAAATAATGCCGAGTCAACGGCGATAAATGCGAACAGGAAATTCACGAGAACAACTCGTATTAAGAGCACACGAACTGAGAGACGAATCCATTATTAAACACAACGGAAGGAGCAAACCATCGTGAGCCCGAATTTCTTTCTCTCCCTCTCTCGTCCTCGCGTGCTTGGCGAGATATAAATGAAAATTGCGGAGAGGATAAGAGAGGGAAAGGAAAAAGCCATGGCTCACTCTGCTCGAAATTCGCGAGGAGGCAGGGGATGGGGTCCGGAAGGTGGAACGGCAACAAGAGCGGCGAGGTGAGCAGGGGAAGGGGGGGGAGGGGGGTGGACTCGATCAAAAGGGTGAACGCAACGAGACGGAACAAAGCAAAATGAGGAGAACGAGCGGTAACCACGCCATTTTTCTCCCACTCCTCCCTCCTTTCCGCGCCCGAGCAAAGAAGAAGAACAAACACTTTACAAATCCCACTTGAAAAGGGAGGGGAAGAACACAGCCAATGGTCGATATAAATAAGGAAAAACGAGTCAAATTGATGCCGTTAATGGCGCTAAGGTGATCTCAAAAGTGGCTGGGAGAAGCAATAATAACAATAAAAGACTACGATAATCCCCCACTGTCATCAGCTTCCCTACACCTTCGGTCACAACCAGGGAACCCTCGACTGGGAAGGGTTGTCGTTGGGTATGTAAAAAATAATAATGACCTCTGATAACGGGGTGTAATTCGAATTGATCGGGAGTAAAATTTAGAGGAAGAAAACTCCAAAGACGTCAGTTAAATGATTCAGTTTCAACGAGCGAGTTTATGTGGGGGGAGAATAGACATTTTCAATGCTCGTATCTCAAATCGTCAACGGATATATCCATGAATGACAATGAAATTTCCAGTTAAAAACTCGAATTTGCGACATAAACGTTGTGAAGTAGTTCAGGAGATCGTGTAATTATCATTCAAAATTATAGGAGAAGATATGAAATAAATGGAGTACTTACTTTCGTATTTTCACGGAGTAAGATATGAGGCCCAGTGAATTTAGGCACTTGAATAATGAAGAAAAATTGGAAATGGAGAATCTACAGTATTCTTGCGTACACGAGCATAGAATCTTCTACCAAGGAGATAGGATTCGAAAGAAAATTGGGAACGTAGCATCTTTTACAAAGTCAATCAGAATATATACAACTACATCTCGAAAATGTAGAATATATTCGTCTCTAAAATATTACAAACATTTTTACTAAGGGACGGTGAAAATCTTCGTGGTGATAAAATAAAATAGCCGATATACGTTATTTTCAACTGTTACCTGAGATGTTTTCCACTTGTCACGTACTTCCACTTGTCATGTATCTTTAACGGTGAACTTAATGCGGCATTGTTCAACTAAATGTATGTAAATTATATTAGGGTATTGAAATTACATACAAGTATCGGAACGTGGCTATGGTAGGTTATTAGGAATTTGAGACTAGTAGTATTAGCGAAATAAAATGGATGAAAATAATGGATTTACTTTTCAATTCCGACGTAGATTGAAAGCTTTGATCGCCTACGGCTAAGACGCACCGATGTTTCACAGTATTTATTCTCTGATGTCATTATTCACAGTTTGCAATAAAACGTTAGAATATTTCCAGCAACCATGGACTGGAATTTTCCAGAGATCCTTAACACCACAGCTCACAATTATTTTTGGTAAAGTTCGTGCACGTGCATTGCAGTACGGGGAGGCTGGGGACACTTGTCATTCCAAGAATATGTACCTACCATTATCGGGTATTCGAAAAGTGTAGGGTTTTGTTAATAATCAATGTGAGTGGCTCTGATTTCATTTATAATTGGCAAACTCTAATTAGCATAGCAAAGATAACGAAACTTTCCCCACGAACGAAATCGTATTCAACTGAGAACTAGGTTAGGGACACATGATTATTTCTTGTGGACTATCGGAAAGCACATTCGGCAGTGTTTCTGAAGTGTTTTCCAGTTTTTCGGACTCTCACAAAGCGAAAGACTGATAAGTGTCATAAAAGTTTCGTGATGAATCCAATAAAAGTTATAAAATACGGAGTTACGGAAAAATTACATGATTTACTCATAAGTATGGCTGAATGATGCACACATAGGATAGGAGGCACATTTTCAGTAAAATAATTTTTTTTCAACTCCTTTTCATAGAGTGACATTCTATTTCCCCTTTTCGCGGTCACAAAGTGTGGCAGATATTTCCTTTTTAATAATCTATGTGCCCTTTTCTCCACCAATTAAACCGGAAATTTTTCGACTTTTATAGTCACTCCTGTGTTCTACCTGCAGAAATAATTAAAAACCGACCTGATCACGAGCGAAATAGTAGCACATAACGGCAGTAAACGGCATAAAGTGTTTCTAAAAAAATCCAAATAATTGGATAAGCCTAACCTTTTGCGCAATGGTGCATGTGCAAATGGCGATGATTGATGTCGCGCTGCATTGTATCGAACCAGTGTCTCACGGTTCCGACGAAAACGGCAAAAAAAAGACCCTCCATCACGCACGTAAAACTTGGATCAGATCCAAAAAAAACGGGCGAAAAAAAAAGAAACTTAAGGTCCAGAAAGACAGGGTGCCCATAACTCTACTATTACCCAAGTGCTGTGCCCCTCCCGTTTAAATTCTTAATGGCCAGGGCGGCGGTCTCCGGGTTTGCCCGAATGTGTGAGTGCACGCGCGCGGACGTCATCGCGCCACTAGGAGTCGGGCGAAGACCGTCCAAAAACACTCATTTTTCATTCTTACGGCAGAGAAGATATTTACGCGCTGAACGGACGTCCGTCCTTCGCATTATAATTCTGGAGTATGCATCCATGAAGCGCCCGACGGGATGAACCCGCTCGACCGAAACTCATCCTCAAGAATATTCTGGGGAAAAAATCAAGACACAAGGAAGAAAAAACTCTTGACATTTTACAAAAACAACCTTTTATGCAGTCTACAACTGAAAAACAAATTATTTTTTTACATGCGTGGGTAGGTAAAAAAAATTTAATCAGAACAAACTAAAAAATTTAAGAAAACACCCTTGCACGCCCATCTTACTTGTTCACAGTTCAAATAGTTAGCTCGTCAGCATAACCAGAAAACTCGACGTCTGCCCTTCCTCACTGACCCGTGAGAAATTGCGAGATGAAAATTCCGGGCTTTACTATTTTAACAAACGCTGGACCACCGTAAAGACTTCCATTTTGCCCAATTTCACTTCAAAATAAAATTGGCTTTCCAGTTTTTTTTTACTTTCCTTCGTCTACGAGCTGCGAAGGTACCTCCTCAATCGTCCAGAAGACGTCTTCAACCTATGATGTTTTAAAGATCTCAAGAGACCATTACGGAAATGTAACGATAGAAAGTGGTGTTACTAGGATTAATTAATGGAGAATCATATTAGTTGAAATGTGCCTCTGACAGGGAAAAATTCATAAAGTCCAGTTTCAGATAAACAAAAGAGCTTTTAAGTGTTTAAATTGAAAAATTAAAGTTAAATTAATAAGTGTAAAACATTACTAGGGAAACGAAAATATTTTGAAATGATTGAAATGAAAAACCTCACAAACAGCCAATGGCGTCGGCGATTGATTTCTGCGTTTCCTGATTTACTCTAAAACTCCCAGATTTGACATAAAATGTGCTTTTAAAATAACCTAAGTGAAATTTTCACCAGGTTCACATAGCCTGATTAAAAACTTGCACCGATGCGGTAATGTACTAACGACCCGAGAATTCATATATGTATTTTGTTACACGAGTAATTGGAAGTGTGTGTGCATGAAAAAATTAATTTTTTTTGCTCAGTAACGAAGTCTATGCTGTAAATTGAAAAGAAGCGAAAAAACATTTTCCATCGCTTTTATTGTGCGAATACAACATGCAATCTCTATCAGTACATGCGTTGAGTTATAAACTATGAACCATGCCCGCCGTTATAGAGTCAAAATCACAACGTATTCAGTATCAAATAATACCCTATCTTGAATTCATGAATAATGGGCAATTATCGAACATAATACCCTTCCAGCTGACATTTTAATAATATTCTCAAGAACAGAAAGACATTCCTTAATAAAGGACTATTCAAAGCTCTGCACTGCGCTGTATTCTAGCTCTTGCGCATTATTCAATGCTATTATTCTGACTAAATAACAAACTAGAAAATATACCTAATTAAATGTTCTCTCTTGATGAACCTTAATATATAACTGCTGGTGTTTCCTTCAATCGATTTCGGCATAAAATATCCTTCCTTAAATTCAATAAATATCTCGGTATGAGCGCAATCTAAAAAGCTCTTCCTTGCCTGCCTGATATTCTACCATTTAGCACATTAAAAAAAATGCAGTACGGCGACCCCGGAACATATTTTTTTGCCTTCAAAATACACCAGCTTATTTTATTCTTTAAATTTCCTGCATAGGTATTTAAAATGTATTCGCCCCGTATGAAACGCATTCAACTCACTATTTCCAAAAGCACATCTTCAAGACCCCCATAAAATTTGCAAAGGCGTAATTACAGTGGTTTTCTAAATTATGCTATTATTTTTACTCATGAAATATTACATAAAAACGTACCTACGCTTGGTGTGTTTACTGGGAGAAGAGTGAGTCCAATAAATTGAAGTTGAAGAAAGGCCTTCCATTCATTCCAACCATAATGCCCTAGATGATTAGGAAATTGAGCCTTGACTTGGAAGAAGGCCCACCTGGCTGGTTCTCCCACCAGTTAATCCGTAGGTCACGAGTTAATCTTGCCTCATGCTTACTTAGGCGTCGTGCCAGTTTGATGGGTTTTCACGATTTATGTCAATTCAACATAAGAAACTCAAGGCATTTGAGAACCTTCGATGCATAGTGATTAATATTTACCCAAATCAACGCAGCACATAAGAAATTAGCGCCTAAATTAAGATCCTCTATAATAATGCTACAGTTTATCTACCGCAAAATACACGTTAGACGTAGTTTTCTACGTCTGAAAAGGAAACAAAAAATGACCCCCTATCTCAATTGCACATCAAGTAATTAAAGCAAAAATCTTTCCTGATCATCCGTGAGAGAATCCACAATTTACTCCCGAGTAAATTAGCACAACTAAGTTAATTAAGCGCAAAAAAACAACGTAGGGCGTAAACACAGGGATCCAACATTTCCGGAACGAGGCATTTCTTTAAAGTGCACTGCATCGTCAATTTAACTGAAAGGCGAATGAAAACCCTTCCCTCGAGTTACACTCCGGGATACAGTAAACATGACTTTGAACGAAAAATTTTAAAAAAATCCGGCCGAGTAATTTGGGCCGTGAAATAAAAAGCTGATGAATGCCCCATTTCTTCCCATCGGAATTCAAGAGAGACCCGTGAAAATTAATTAAGATGTCTCGTTAAAAACATCCCGCATTTTTCTGCCCCTGGGGCAAACAAAACGCATTAAATATATTTTCATCTTCAGGAAATAGGAACAGGAAACCGTCAAATATTAACGCATTTACTGAGGAGGACGTAATGGAAGAGGGGAGGAAGAAACGGGGCATGTGCACCACGATCTGAATTTTTAGTTTCCTTTTATTTTCAGAATAATGCAAGCTCCTCGGATAATTCCACTCATGTACCCGATTAAAACGCGTGCAAAAGCTCTTTTCCCCACGAGGCCGTCCGACCTCGGGAGGGAAAAAGAGAGAAGCCGTTCTCATCTCGGCGTCGACCATGCGGTGGGAGAAATGAAGGGAACCAACCGATAAAGCACGAGAAACAAAAGAATGGCGATGAGGACCAGATCGGAGGGAAGAGGGAGGGAGGGAGGTCAGGGGGTTGCCATGGAAGAGGGGGAGGGGCCGTCGACGAGGGAAGGGCGAGGAGCTTGAGAGGGAATATAGAGAAAGAAGGGAGGGGCGGAGAGGGGGAGGTTGTCACTCCCATCATCACTCCCTCCCCACCTCACAGCCCGCCCCGTTCTCCACAAAGAGAGAAGGGAGGGTGGGAACGAAAAACAATGGGAAGCCCACGCCCACCCACTTTTCATCAGGGAATCAATGGAATCAGCAAAAGCGTACATGCGTGTGTGCACGAATCATCTACCCTTCCCAACTCGAAGCTCGCTCGGTTAAAACGCTCGTCAATACGTGGTGCGTCGCATTTTATATGGTAGAAAGAAAGGATGAAAATACGGGTAGATCCTCACAAAAACGTAAGAACACGCAGACGCCAATCGATATTTACAGAAAACATACTATAAGGTGAAGTTTTAGCTAATGCATTGTATTATTTTTTATTCGCCGAGACCTGACATTTACGTTTAGTTTATCAGTAGAATTTTAATATGCTTTTTTCAGAAACGAAATATTTACGTTTCACTAAAACAAATACATAAAAATTGCATATTATAATGTGACCCACCTTTTGAGAAAATAATTTCAAGAGTTTTTAAGAAACCAACTACCATGATTCATTGGTAGTAATTTAAGGGTACAAATAGGTCATCCTGCCCATTATTACGCCAGAATAAAAACGTGTACACATTTTAACGCAAGAGCGGTAGTGAGGAAGACATCGATTAAGCTTAAATGAACAAGAGTGAAACGAGAACTTGCCTGCAATATAAAATTCGAAAAAGAAAGGTACGAAATATAAATACTTTGCATAAATTCCCAGAATTTTAAGCGAGCAGCACCCCTATCTTCTAATTTGATATTTGTGAACGACTGGCAATATTTCAAGTGTCCTACAAAGTATCCCAGGCCACACAATATTGCCACAATATATCAGTCCACACTGACATTTACTCAAGATAGATACCCCAAAAACAATAATGCAAGCAAAAATGGAAGTTAGTTAAGGACCTCTTTTCAAAATCTTATCATCTTATCCACACTAAAGGGGCGTGGTATTCCAGTGTTTCGAGCGCTGGACTGCTGACCGGAGGGCCCGGGTTCGATTTCGGGTGACGCCTCTTGGTGCCCTCTGCTTCACACAAGCCGTGTCCCATTTTTCGAGTACCCGGTCATCCTGGAAAATCACAGGCGGTATAGGGAAAGGAACTGGCCACCCCTACCCTAGTGGGTGAATTTCACATAGGGTTGGGCTTAGTACTGGGTGGGCTCTACTACCCTCACCTACCAAACCAAACTTCGGGTTGATTACTGTTATTGATCCACCCTAAGTGAAGAGTTAAAGCGGTACATATTTCTTCGTGAAATTTCAAAATAAATACTTGCATTTCTTTACCGATATTACTTGCTGTATTCCTATGTTAATGCTTTTGCCTGACGGAGCGTTTATGTAAAATTGTTAAAAAACTATAAATAAACAAATAAAAATAAATAATTGTTTGCCTTTCAAGCAATGCAAATATTTATGAATAATTTAATAAGTTTTCATGATTTAATCAAATTTTCTACAGGAAATATTCAATGAAAAAAATCCAACCAACGATCATTTTCTACCTTATACAATTCATAACTGATATACCCTCTTTTAAATTAGTGACAGTACACGGCAGAATTAGGTAAACGTCAAACATAATTGGCCTAATATATTTTTGTGAAACTTCTTTTCTTAGACTCAACTAAGGCACGGAGAGTACCTGGGTTTTATGACCGGGAACAGGCCTTAGCACCTGCGGATACGGCGCTACCTATGAAGATATGAAGATAGGTGCACCACTATTCGGTTTGGAATATTGATCTGAGTAAGTAAGCACAGAGAAAATCCAATTGGTGGGGAAAATTCGTGGAAACTACGGCCCGTCGCCGTTAACTACTACTTCACCGTCCACTTAGCCCACATTTTCCTTCCGCGTTCGGAGAGACAGGGTGTTCCAAGTGGCTTACTGTATTCCAGTGAACGCCGTCAAACTATGCAATCATAGAAATATAAGCCCCACGTTCTCCGAAAGAGTATACAAAGATAAAAAAAATATCAGCTTCCTCCACAAAATGCTGACGCGGATGGTGGATAAACGACTCAGTGTAAACTTGTACAGGACATATGGTTCCAAATGAGAAACAGATATTTCCACGGAATCCTAAAAACCACCACTAGTTTTTATGGAAGAAGGTCTAGACAAGCACAGTCAAAATTATACATTACTCTAATATCTCAGTACTAAATATTTAATGTTCGAAAATATTTATCGAAGGAGGGAACGGATAGGGATGCCTAAGGGTGATGCGAGGGAATAATTTCTCTCAATAATTGGATCGCGACTGCCATGAATTCATTTCACTAGCGATAGGGTAATACACGATAGATGTTATTCGCGTGTGAGTTCTTCGAAAAAATGACTCTTTTCAATGCCAATTTCCCATTTCCTGGCGCCGACCAGAATACCGTTATCGGTTACACATGTCTCCTTTCAACGACTCTAACTAAGTTTTTCTCCACACGGAAAAGGGAAATGGAAGAAAAACAGACCGCACACACACATTTCTTTCTGAAAGATACCCTCGTCTTCTCCCAGCACTTGCTTTGAGTAGTAAAGAAGGGCAAGGGTTAAAGGGAAGAAGCGAGAAAGAGGGGGGAGGAAAAAGGAATAGGGAAAGTAAGGGAATAGGTGTAGGAAATTCTGCAACAAAGAGCACTTAAGTGCTCTCAGTATATACTTACAGCGTCGATACGAAAATGTTTGCAATGGCTAAAAATTCAATTTAAAAAATAGGTAAATATAAAAACGTGGGATGCCGAGGAATGAAGATAGAGCAATAAGATTATTATCTATCACGATTATTAGGGTTGCAAGCAACCCAGGAAATAATTTAAAGCGAAAAAAACCAACAGTCATTGTAAAACGAAATAAAACAACGAAGCATAATATAAACACAAGCATAAATTGTAACATGAAAGAATACTTCATATAACGAACGAAACGAGATTTTCAAGTCGTAGGTAGTCACGGCATTCAAGGTAGGAAGTAATAACTTAGAGCAGGGAAAGTCAGTCACTTAAACAGTTGAATTAAAATGGGGAAATAGTAATAATGGTATGATACAAATATCTTCAGCAAATAAGCATACAAAAAGACCATGGAATGCATGACCATGAGTCCCCAGTTGAGATAATGTTAGCAAAGACTTTGATACGGAGCGTATCATTGTAGGGTTTCGAAAGTGTGACTTGGAGAAAAAACCATATGCCTGGTCTTTTGAGGATCGTGTGGGAGACAATAGCCGTCGCACGAGTTTTAGGGCAGGAGACTCTTTTTAAGGTTTGAGTGGAGAGTGGAAGACAGGTTGGGAATGTAGGGATGTAGGAAAATGGAGCCCCTTTCCTCGCGACTGAAGACTCTCATTTGGTCGTTCATTTGAAAAATGAATAAAATCTTCCGCAAGAAGAGAAGACGAAAGTCTCCACCTTATCCCTCCCTTCGTGCCATTGTCCTTCTTCCTCACAGACCCACATCATCTTCGCATCGCTGATACTCCTCTCCAACTCTCCAAGGAAATGCCTCTGAAGTCCCTTGAAATGGACCAAAACGAACCGAAATTAATGGGAGGGAATTGTAAGTGGGAATAAATTAACGCAACTATTACGTCTATATGACACCCAGAGAGCCGACGATAGAGCGCGCGTCGAGGACAACAGCTGCAAATAAAAGGGAATGAATGAACTCCAGGTAGCGTTTCCCTCTCCCTTGTGTTATGTGGTCATGGATTTTCCGAGGATAAACGAAATTTTGAATCGATCGGTTATTTCTGTAGGTTATTTCTCTAATATTATCATTATTTTTTTATTCGTTGAATTCGTCGAATCAACGTTGGATTTTCGATAATTTCGTTTCAATCGTATGTTCTTTCACATAATTATTTTCATAAAATTAGTGTCTTTCATTATAGACTTGAAATTACCAGCTGGAAGGTGGAAAAATACAATGAATGAAATAAGAAAAAATGGAAATATCAATATATAATTCATAAAAGATTTAAAGAGTATCCAATGCGCATAAACGCATTTTTCAGCTACTAGGGCGAAAACGCCCTAGTAGCTGAAAATCTAGCTGAAAATCGTGCTTCGTACCAAACCAGCATCTGTCTCCTTTTCGACCTCTTTCTCTCCATGTCCCGCCTGCTCCTCTCTCTTCCACTCCCACTTACGAGGTTTTCCAAGCACTCTTTCTTATCCTCCTCCTACGCCCCTCCCGTCTCCATCTGTTACCCTCTCGCTCCTCACTCAAGCACCCGGCACGCACAAACTTTTCTTTCCCGCGAGAATTGTTTAGGTATGTTTACAGATATATATGTATGCGTGTGGTTGTATTTACGTAATTACATACATTTATGTGTGTGTGAGGATTCCAGAACATAACGAGTGGTGTGCATACTGAAAGACAATGGCGGATGAAGATGAAAATAGAGGAGGGAGAAATCTCAAAATCGCCGCGGGTACTCGACCGCGTCCCTCCGCAACGTCCGCGAATTTTCGAAATAAAGCAGCTCGCCCTATAATATCAGCTAAAAAGAGTCCCGGTAAAGTTTTTGAGTATTTTTTCCGGAAGACCAAACGATGAATCCCGTGAATGAAAGAGGATAATGAAAGGAAGTTTGACAATTAGGCGGGGTTTGAACCGAAAGACAAAATAAAACCCGGAAAACTCGGAAAGTATTTTCTTCAATACAAACCAATATTTCATGTCAGTCCTACTTAAACTTTTGAATCTACAATACCATTCTTCATCTGACTATTCCGATGGAGCCGAGTGTTTATTCCCGGAGCCTCTATTCCCCATGATTAAATTATAGAAAAAGAGCAAGGCCCTTCAATCGTTTTGAACTTACTTAATTTTGTTATATCATCATGCATAACTCCATAATTAATTCATTTTTTTAACTATTAAAATGCAAAAGATTAATTATTTCGTAAAAATTAAGGAACAGTCACCGAGTATAAATTCTTTTAACTATAGCACACCCTTTAGTGCAAGACAACTAGAAAAGTCATGAGCTATAGCCTTCCTTATCAAGCCTTTAATCAGAAATTATAAAAGAGTAGCTATGAAGTCGAAAATCACAAGGTAGTTTCAATCACATTTCCAAATCTCCACGAGTTTGCGGTAGCGTGCTCCTTTAATCCGAATGAAAAGGCAGCAAGCTCATGTATCACTGCACGCGACGGAAATTTAAAACTTCGTATAAAGAAGTGGACAGCGTTTTAAACAAACGCCAATAAATTCAACGCTATAGCAAGAGGGAAACGCTTGGGGTTTAACATTTCAAAAGAACATCTATGCGAACATTTGAAGTTCACAAAACGGTAAAAATAATTAAACAACGCAAAAAGTATCCTTTCCGAAAAAAACAATCCATCCTTCAAAGCCTTTGAAGTTCTGAGTGCCGAGTATGGAGGACGTCCAAAAGTGGAGGAGTAGGATATTAACAGAGCACCAATCTCGCGTATGTGCACTGCCGTCCACGTTCAGAGTTAAGAGGTCAAGTCTTTTAATTCTGCTCGAATAGGGACTGTGGAGTTCATAATTTTACGACCGGATTGGGACACTTTTTTAGTAGGAAAACAGAAAAAATGCAAACCATGCTCACGTCTGCGTTAAGCGATTTGCGTCCGGGCAGCGGCGATGCTCGACCAACAAAAATTATGCGTGCGCCGAAGCCGACGGAGGGGCCAAACGACCGGAATTTGTGGGAGTGTCATCCGCCTGGGCGCTTGCGGGATCTCACCACGCAGGCAAACACACCGAGTAGGGGGCGGGGG
>LYUA01000137.1:1321471-1332092 GCA_002093875.1 Calopteryx splendens
GGGGGGGGGGAGGGTATTATGGACGAAGGAGGGGGGAGGAACTGTCGGCAGAAATGATAACAGCGGGCGTGGGAATCTGCTATTTTCCTTATCTCGGGGCCTTTAAATGAACAGTGTTGTAAGTTTTCTTTCCGTCCATTGCAGGACTGCTTTTGGTTCCATGGGCAAGGATCTCGGTCGATTCCACCCCTTCTATTTATTTAAATCGTCACTCGCAAATGACTCGCGTTTAATCGTCCCCTCATTCTCATAGATTTTCGGGGTGAATCTGAAGTAAGCCACGTTGCGAGATGCTTCTTTTTCGAGCAACTCCGTTAATTAAATGTCAATGGATTTCCAATTAATAAATTAGTCGCGAAAAACATGTAGATCATTGATAATAGTGCACTTGCAACAAAATAAAAATATTCCTCCTAGAGCTTCGTTGCAATACATGATTTGTGGACACAGTTAATATTGATCACGTAAGATACAGAAGTTGATCAAATAAATTTTAGTTTTTTTTAGTTTACATCCTTTAAAATTTTCTTCAATCGTTGCGACCCTTGAAGTGAAATTTATAATAATCCGCAAAGATGGATCGAGGATTTTTCGCAGATGGAATACAGGATCGTGGATTTCGCTCTGGTTAAGAATATAACCTAAATAATTCCATCAATAAGCTAAAACATATAATAGGCGCTATATTGTTCTCGATAAACGGTTGGAAGTTCACAACTCTTAACATTGTAGGATAAAAACTGCCTTTGGAAACTGGTCTAGAATTTAGAAATGCCAACAAAACCATGAATATTGAATAACCACAACGGGTAAATCTAATGAATAATTTAACAGAACCTATAGTCGTTTTCACAATCAGATATGTAAGAGTACACAATACTGGCGACATTGAAGGACCTAATAGCGTATTTATTAAGGAGATATTTACTAACACGCCACTGTGAATACTCATTACGCTCGAAACCACGGGAAGGGACCTGAAATATAGCCTTCTATGAAATGGTTTCGGCAGCTATTACAGTTAAACCCTCGAATGAAAATAAATTATTCAAACAGCGGCCATGAGTAGGAAAAAATCGAATCTCGTGCAGCGGACAATATACAATAAAAACGGCGCGCGGGGGAGGTCGGCTTTATTGCACAGGATTCGATGGACGACGAGGGAAGATACTCAGATTGGATTTCAATTATGTATCGAGGGAGGCGTAGTCCCGATGTAGGAGATAAAAAAGAGGGGAGTCGTCCAGCTTCTTCCTCTGCGGCGTTGATCGAAATGGGCGGTTCGATGCGTGACTGACGCATCGCGGTAACCGTTTCCGGCGCTAAATGACATGATCTTTTTCCTCCGCTCGTGGGAAGTGAAGTTTTTTCGACGACCTTTTTAATGTCCATCGGAAATGTATGGCACGACACCGCAGCCAGCGGAACATTCCACCATTTATAAAAGTATTAAGGGGCACTTTTAAAACTGAACTAAAGAGACGTGGGAGAAATCTAACGCACATCGAATCCTACCAGCTGTGAGCTTGTACCTGGTTCTCAGATAGCAAATAAAAATCATATAGAAAACTCTAATTTAAGTTGTTGGACGTGACGTTAATAGGATAAATATTTAAAGCTCGAGAGGAATGGATTAAAAAAATAGGCATTTGTAGATTTTTTTACTCGCATGTAAAGGAAGGGAAATGATTGATTCTACAGATGAAATGTGAGATTTTATGATTATATATTCATGCAATATTCAATATGAAGACACTCAAACCTTCATCCCTTCGACTATTTACTTCCGAAATAAATTTTCTTGCGTGGATTACAGTTTATGACACTCTGCCTTTGGCCTGTCAAGTCAACGTTTGGACCTAACATCTACACATTTACCAGCTACTACCTTGAATTACCTTAAATTTGAGATGCTGCGCATACACAAATCGGAAAATCGCAGGAGATATCCATATCGATTTAAAGGCTATCGGAAATTCTGCAACAAAATACGGCAATAGAAAAAACCATTCCAAAGTACACCTTCACGTCTGTGTTACACGTCACACCTTAAGCAGGGAAAGCTAATACAAGAATGCCAATTACAGGCAAGTTCTCCCACAACAGAGAACCGTAGGGAAAGACTTAATTGATCCAAGAACTTACTAAGCCGATGGTCTCCAAAGCAACAAGACATCTTTCACCCTGTCCAAAGCAGAAGCATGAAGGTAAAGAAACTGGCACAAGATGCGTTGAGGATTAAGCCTCATTCGGTTCTCCTCTTCTGTCAGTGTCAGAGTAGGATAAATTTCTTTGGCTATCGTCTCCCAGCATCCTACTCCCTTCCTTAATCCTCCGCCCACAAGCTTATGCATGTACCTACAGAGATGATACGAGTAAATAACATTGCGTGTACATAGCAATCGACGTAACCAGCACTTGAATGTCGGGCAATCGTGTGAGCAAAGTGAACAACAAATAATTTCTACTGTCTTCCATAATATAATGAATTCGTCGACTGGTTCGTATCTCGGACATCAGATACTTATCACGAGACGTTAAACGCCATTTTTTTAGTTAATTTCCCTCATTTTACGATTGCCTTATCTCTTACGCCTGAAGAAGTTTTATTGTTAATTTTAACTGGCAAGGCATCTTCCATTATTACTCATTTAAAATCTCTTTATCAAGAAATTCGAAAAAAATATTATCGATGACAGATAGCCTTTGCCTTTCGGTCGAAATGAACATGTCCGTACACAGGGCTGTGTAATCGGTTTCTAAAGACTCCAATGAGTATCAAGGAGGCTTATGTATCTCTTTGCTGCTCGGAAAGAAATGTAACCGAAATATTAAGGGAGCTTATTCATACAGGCATAGGTCACCTAACCTACCAATTATAAATTTATCCTCCAGTAAAGATAATGTTGAATGCAATTGGTACGTTTAATAGAGGGAAAACAATTTAAACAAAGCATCGGGAATGAAACACCTTGTTAAGACTAATTGCAGCCTGATAAAGAGGTAATGTACCGCGGAATTTAAATAATGTCCTCCGTCAATCGTAAACGGAGTTGCACTTATTTAACATTCATGTTTGCTTCCAAATCCTGTTTTCCTAACGCCACTACGATTGAATCACGATTCCGGTCAGTTTATGTGGTAGGAAAAATTTAAATTCCGGAGGGATTGCTTGAATGACCAAAGTAAGTGCCAATAGGTATCCGGAACTCTTTACTCTGGGATGGAATGTCTTGAGAATAATAAATCAGTCCGATATTACAACAGCATGAAATACCAACATTCAGCAAGCAATAAAAGCCTCGAAATCACGATCAGCATCCAGAGGAGAAAATATGTTGATTCCGTTAGATAGCTACTTAAAAAAGCTTTACGTGCAAGCATTTCAACAGTAGCGGTTCCCTCGAATAGCGCATTTTTCCACACTTCAGATTAGAAATGGCGATAACATGGCACACGTTTCGGTTCCCCGCAACGTACTGAGAAAATCATTATTTTTATTTGACGAAGTTTTTCATGGAATTCCAAACCTTAGGGAATTTTCAGTCAAATAGCCAGAATTTTCGTAGTTCTCATAACAGTGGTATCACATAACCTATGCTGTTTCTTTTTCATTTTTAACGTAAACCCATTCTAAAACATTTTTTTTTCTTTCACAAGACAGTACTGCTCCAGGTACACGGACTTCATCATAATTTAAACCGTATATAATTGCTTTTACTCTTTTTCTATCGATTCACACACTGAAAGAACTTCTCCGAGCGAATGATAATATCCACAGCGTGTGACTCAGCCACAGAAGTTAGCGACTCTGCTCGGAGTACCAACCTCCGAATTCAATCTCGAGTATGAGCTCTGCACACGTTGCTTGCGATAGTAGGACTCATGTTGATCAAATAACACTCCCATTTGCTTAAAAGTATGGGATGCCTTTCGATTCGAATCATCAAAGCCCACATACCAACACATGCCATGCACTCTGTTTAATGCTTTTGCTCTGAACTTTGGAGAGTGAGCCAATGTGTTAATTTCACTGAAGTATGTAAATTAAAAGTTCCAACTGTTTAATGAATACGCCCAAAATATGCATTAAAAGAAACATTCTGTGATATTAAGGAGGTAAGTTGAATTAGAATCAATATTCGTCCTCATTCAATAATTGATGCAACAATAAAGTCGGATGCTAAGTAGAACGTGAACATCAGAGATAACATTGGATTGGTTTTTTACATGTTCCTATCATAAATATGCCACTTCGCTATTAGCCTTATCATATAGCATTATGCCATTTCGCATTTATGGAAAATTGAGAAACATAAGCACCACACAAAAAAGAGCGTATTATCCACTGCGATACCTTCGAGGACACAGCTGCCCACTCTGCAACATAAAACCGAAAATGGATATCAACAATTCACTTCTTCAGGTTTCGGGAGGTTTTTCCTCCGTGGCAATTACCTATCATTCTAATTGCTTTAATCCATTGGTTCGACACTTCACACTGGGTCGTAATCAGAGCGGGAAACCGAAAACCATGCGGACGAAGACGGCACGAGAATCACACGGAGCGAATGGTAGGCCGACTAGTGAGTGGAGGGTGGCGAGCAAGGCCCGCCAAGCAAATACGTCTCCTTTAATACGGTGAAGACATGATTTAGCGACGGAATTACGTCCGACGAGGTCAAAAGCTAAGCACGTCGGCGCAGAGCTTAAGCTCGCAAACACATTACTAGGCCATATTCACGAGCGGCCCACCGCCTTCCTCCTCTTTGCATGGGGCGGATATTCTCCTTGAAGGCATTATAATTCTCTTTAACCTCGCGGAAGACCCTGCGGCACGGACTTCTGACAGAGGCGGAGGGGGCGGGTTGAGTCTTTTCCACCCATCCAGTCCCACCTCCCACAATATCCCCCTTTGCCTGCAGAGAGACTTCGGTGAGAGAGGGATATTGAGGATGGATGCAAGGGGTCGAAAACTTTTGAACGGACTGGGCCTGAGGCAAAACGAGTGCGATCCGCGTCGTTCCCTTCCCTCCCTCGAGGTGGGACTGATTGACCGAACGTCGAGGGGCATCCTTCGTTATCAACAATTATCGAAGACAGTCTATCACATGAGTTTGGGGCCTCAAATGAAAACTTCCCAGATGAAAGCCATTAATTGACGACTTCAAGATGCTTTCCAAGAATGAAAATAAAACCTATAATCTATCGTAAATGGAAGACGTTCACTTAAGCCAAGCGATTCTCCAAACCTGACGTCAGAACGACCTCGCACCCCGGCATGGGGGACTTGGAATTAAAAAAAAAGAGATGATGGCGTCAAATTTCATTTATTTTACCCCCATCTTTGTAGCAAATGTTCTCAAAAATGTATTGCTTTAGTTTCATTTTTCGGGGTAATAACAAATAATGGGGCATTATCCACGATTATGTCCATCAACACACCAAATATAACCACGAATTTTATGAATTATCTACTAGGTACTACAGCGTTAAAACCTTAAAATGACATAAACCATAAAATGTACTTTTACGTCACCACACCATAAGTGGTTTCGATTTCGCGGTTCGACCTACTGCTTCTTGACTTGACATTTACGTACTATTTCATAATAATTTGGCAATTTATAAATATTAATTTTCTCTAACGGCAAAATCATCATGACTCGAGAAACAAAAACTAAGGCCGAATTTGAATTAGGCTACCTGTAAGGATCAATCACAAGGACTGATTAATAATACCAAACGAAAATAATGAAAATATCCGTCTGGAAAAGAAAACATCGATACCTAGATAAACACCAAAGAAACTTCAAGTAGAAGTCACAATTATAACCGAGAACGGAGACTATACATATAATTTAGAAGACCGAGTTTCACTTTTTGCTGAATATTATGGTATTCATCGACGGCACCTTTCACTACTACACAATGTTTTTAATTATAAAACCAAATTATAACTCAATTTCTATAAGCCAATTTTAATGTGGTACGTTACATAATTTCAAAAGAGCGTGAACTAGTTTTTCATAAATTTTTAAAATTTGCTACAAAATTATGTTGAAAAAAAATACAGAAATTAAAAAAAACGTATTCTCAAAGCAAAGGGTCCGCTTTCATTACAGGGCGGAGATTATAATGAGTGTCCGAAATTAGTGTATGGTATCAAATAAAAATTTATCTAAGGACAAATTTTTTGCGCTGAATACGCACCACGTCATAACTGTTTAAAGTACTCAAATACGCAAAGAAATGGACCACCGTGTTTTCCAGAGTTAAAGTTCCCATACGGAGTCTTCGCTTCTGGTGGTCCCTATGGAATAATGTGACCACTAAGATTCACTTTACGACGACGAATATAATTTCGGCCTGGCCTGGAAATTTGGAGAGTTATAAAAAAAAGACTCACGGCGTAATCTGTAGGGAGTTATTTTGTGAAATGCATGCTATTTTGTTCAAATCCCTGTTATATTTTGATTGAATTCGTGACTGCCACCCAGATAAAGAGCACTCGGAGAGCCATAAAAATCAGCAAAAATTTCAACATCGTCAGGCAGTAGAAATTTAAATGACTTAATTCTCCTAGCGCTTAAAATGTAAATACTGGGATCCTAAGACGCTGCGTTCGTGACCAGGAAAAATCCTTCACGCACATAACGACTTAACCATTTATTCGTAAAAAAAACCTCCACTGAGTGAAACTCCATTGTGCGATTATTGAACTTCCATGGAGTGGTTTGAAGCCAAACATCTAGTTTATTCAAGGATGGTATGGACTTTTCCCCATTAACATATTGCTTTTCAGTCCAGCAGGTATCCCCACATTTTTTAGAATGAATATGAAGTGCAAGTAATAGTTAAATTTGGTGAAAATATTTATTAGTTTCTTTCTACAAACATGTACGATTCTGAACAAGCGTTAGTAGGATTTTTTTTTAAATGCGAATGCAGGATTTCGGGAGGCTACCGTTCAGTTAGATCCTGAAAGATTCATGACAAAAACTATTTAAGTACCATTACGAACTTGTGCTGAATACAAACACCTTTTTCTCTGACCCTTCTTCAGCTTTTCAAAGTTTCTACTGCCCATCATATCGTCCTGAAAGGTCATGCCGTTATTCCCTCATCCTAGCTTACCTAATTACTTTCTTAAAATAGCCATCCTTAATCCGCTATAACTCTCTATTTACATATATTCCTCTATCCAAGTTCAATTATTTTATATTTTTCCATGCATAGATCTCAAAGCCTCTAGCTTCTGCTCACCCCTCTTCCCTCAAAAGCTGACAAGAAAACCTTCACGCAACGACCAAGCATTCCTAAGCGAAGAAAGACAATTACATTCATCGGTGTTCTCCCTGGCGTCAGGAAAGATCGACACCTTGAGGTTGAGCACATTATTAAGACATTTTTAGGATTATTCCTCATCCTATCTGTTCACTACGACCTCATAATATTATACCACTACCGTAACTTCATGGCGTTTCATGTTTTGATGATTCATCATTAGTCCTTCAATCACAAGATTGAATAACTGCAGCCTTTCATTCTTCCCTATCTAATTCTAATTCCCTTACGCCCTGGTTGTTCTTTTTCCCTCTATCCCAATTAATTTTCCCTATATATTCATAGTCCATTGGTCTACCTCGTGGTATCTTTCCTTTTATTTTATTCTCAACAAATCCATTATGTCTCAGGGTGTGTGAGATCCATCTGGTTCTTCATTTCCTGCTTTTTGATGATTATGAAATAAATTTTCCATATTCAAACATTATGTCGAAAGATATCACCCATAAATGGAAGTAGCACATTTCAGTTTGCACACCATATTTCTCGAAGGATGTCCATAGAAGAAAGTCACGATCTTTCTAAACGGTGGAATTCATTCTTTTAAGATCTACCCATCACACCTCCACCTGTGAAAAGATTAATTTTCACCACAAAGAAATAACTTTACCATCTACCGTACACAGACTGATATTCTTTGTATTTTTTGTGAAAAAGTACGAATTTCACCATTGCAAACGTCAAAAGCATTCGCGCGAATGCCAAGTGAAAGGACTAGAGAAACTCGAACTCGCGTAAATCTCGGAGCAAGGTTAGACGTTATGATACGGTCACAATGAAATTAAGAGAGTTGCGGGAGGGAGAATGAGAACGAGGGAATCAGGAATGCGACCCAACGTCGAGAAGAGAGAAGGCAAGGAGGAAAATGATCGAGGAACAAGAATGGTCAAGGATAGCCGGAGATGAAGAAGAGGAGAGGGGCAAGAGATGGTTGGGAGAAAGCTGGAAAGTGGGGGGAGGAGGTGGGACAGAGGCGTTAATTTATGGAGAAAGGACGCCAGTGGGGTTAGGGAGGGCGTCGGGGTATGAGGGAAGACCCACCTACAGCGCGTTCCTCCCTCCGAAATCCCTCCCCTTTTTCCAACGACACGACACACATATGCACACGAACACACACAGGCAGAGACTGTTACTTCCCATTAAGAGACACCGTCCCCCCCCCTCCCCTCCGGCGACGACCATCAGCTTTCAGCCGAGCCTAATGCGATATCTATGTAATAACTGAGAAAGAGGCAGAAATGAGGGAACGTTAAGGGCCAGGGTATGGGCGCTTTAATAAAAGGAGCGAAGAAAAGTGCGGGAGGGCGAACGGTGGCGCGGTAAACGCTAGATTGAACGACAGCATATACGGTCGACTAACTACGTATTTTACGCAATTTACTGACGTCCAGTTGTTCCTGCCGGCCATCATGATGACAACCTTGGGCGTAGAAGGCTTGGACCAGTATTCCGAAGGACTGAGGTCACGCGCGGAACACTGGCGCGCCGAGTGAACAAGGAAGGCAACCGGAAAGTGGGAGAGAGAATGACATGACTGCGGGTAGTCAGGAAATCACGATGAAAAACGAGGATAAGTTTCCTCACCAACTCTAGGCCAACAAATCCCTTTCACCATATCATTACTACGCTGACATAGGCCCTTCGGGAATGGAATGAAATTTATTGTATCAAATAGTATTTCTTCGGTGAAGCGTCCAAAAATACTTTCTACCATCATGGTACAAAATGTTTCATAAACATAATGTACGCTGTCAAGCTTTGAAGCGTTTCACCAAATGCACAAGAGATATCCCAAAATATAAAGGTGTAAGAACAAAAACAGTAAAGCCTTAAGGTCTTCATGCGATTGTTCTCAACATAACCCATTCCCCAAATTTAAGCAAAAATTTTAAATAAACCCGCGCCAAGGTAATAATTACTCCCACAAGCCTAGAACAGATAATAACAGTCACAGTAAGTCGACTCTTAGAGGCCTCAACGGCAAAGGCCATTTGGCACAGTTGACACTAATCAAGAGAAGACATTACGTTACAACGCAAAGGGAATATTAAAAAAATCATTTATTCAGACTGCTGGAAAAATACATGGTTTCCAAATTTGGTGGAATATGGTTGCCACAAAAATTAATACGTAATTCTAGAGAGAAATTTACGAAGACCTTGAGTAAATTATGAGACTTCTATTCCAAGTAATAAAGTTAATTCAAGATTTCTACTTGCATTTGTAACACAATAGCATATTTTTTGGAACTATGAAGCATATTTCTAAGAACTCAAATCACACCCCCCAGTTACAGATTTTGTTTCGGCAATAGGCTTGGAAGGAGACACGACTACAGCAGATTGGGTGTATCACGAAAATAAATCATGGCGTACGTAGTTCTTTGAAATGACCATACGCAATTGAATCTTTATAATAATGGAATCAGATAAAAAAATGTACACCGAACTCGGTCATTTTCATCAGTACTAGGTATACACCATCCGCAATAACTAATTCCCAACGAAAAACGCAAAAGAGGGAAAATGAACCATTAATCGATGGTTGCCAATTAAATATGGAACGATATTCTAACCGCTTAACTAAAAATAGACCGCTCCCACAAGAGGAGTGAGATGGGAAAGACGTATTAAGCGTTATTACGAATACTACTAGGGAAGCAATATATACAAAAGCCACTTATACAAAAGAAACTTTATTTTTTCCGAGCCGTTACGTGTAATCTCTAGACGCGCCGCCACAAAATGAAATACCTCGACATTGGGTCCCAGAGCGATGTAATACATACAATATGGTCCCTTTCCTCCGAAAAAATTATACAATAAAGGACGCGGGGGAAGGTACTCCGCAGATACTCCGGCGCTTCATGGTACCTACTCACTTTAATTTTGAATTCTCGTCCATGCGCAACGGAGTGTTGGGGAGGAGGGATGGATGAAGAGGAGAGAGGGGCGGGGGGGAGAGAACCAAACCACTAAATATGTACGGAGTCCGCACGAGCAGTCTGGGAAAACGGAGAAAGGGAAAGAGATGCGGGGGCGAGGGGGACGGAGAGATTACGATGCGGTAGACTTATAAATGAATCCTGGGACGACGCAATAGGAGCAAACGAGGAGGAGAGGGAACGGGGGACAAGAGGACGACGAAGAGGCACGAGGAAGACGAGGGAAAACGTGAAAAAAAAGGAAAGATAGGGGAGACGAGGGAGCGACGGCTAGAGGCTTCCTGCATTCCTCCGAATCCCGCACCAACTTCTTCCGACCATCCTCCCTTT
>LYUA01000137.1:1356729-1366948 GCA_002093875.1 Calopteryx splendens
CGACACCTGTCCCACCATCCCTGAATCTCTTAAAGCCCAATCCAAAAACATCCATATGCTCCCGTTAAGCCAGCTCCTCGCCGGAGAAAGAACGAAAGCGAAAGCCACAACTGAGGTAGGGATGCCGCAGTCCGTCTTCAAATTGGTTCCGACCCTTCGGCGATGTTGTTCAGATGGCGATATAAGAGGAGAAATGTAATTCATCATCAAATCGAGAGGTCCTAGTCATGGAGTCAGCATCGGCATCGATAAACATGGTTTTACTTATACTATTGAATGATTTTACTTTATTTGTGAAATGCAATGGTGATTTGTATGCTTCATAACTTATTTCATTGCTCGAGAGTACCATGTGTAAATTACGACGGATAAAATATTACCGAAATTACATGAAGTCGAATTGCAGGTGTATAAGCCTATCCTCATAAAATATAGAAATCCCATCGTGAAATGAACGGAGTTTTTCGCTGGTAAGGACCCTATGATCCTCTAAAACTAAGAGTAAGGACGCATATACTACATAATACTTACAACGCTAAATTCCTATCACTTCATCTTGTCAGGTAATGAGTAATTGAGGATGAGGGCAGAACTTCCATTCAGTAAAAATAAATTCGGGTAATAAATACCCAATAATTCACACGATTTATGCCTAATGAAATGTTTGCTCGTCTTCATAAATTTTAGATCGCTAGAGAGGATGGACCACCACGACATGATTCAACTTGAAGGTGGATGGGTGAGGATAAAGCTCACTTCAACCTAAGGCCCACGAAGTGTGAAATTCACGAATCAGGATAGGAGGGTCATTTTCTTTTCCTGCACAGCTGCGATTTCCTAGGAAGACCTGGAACCAGGAAAAAACGAGTAGCTTGGGTAGCTATGCCCAGAAGCGTCATCCGGATTTGAACCCAGGACCTCGGTACCAGGGCCCAGTCAGTAGTCGAACGTTGTACCCGCAAGGCTATAAAAACCTAGCGGTAAATGGATAGCTGGGCTCAAGTTTTAAAGATATGGTCACAATAAAACGACAGAAACGCAAAAATAACTCTACCATTGATTTATTGAGATTATTCGAAGTTATAAAAATAAGGCGTTAGTTAACTTCAAAATAAACACTAAAAGGAATATTTAGACGATCACTTCAAATAATTTTGCCAATAAATAAAAAAGTTCGAGGTTATATGCTTATTGCAAGTAGAGACAGTAAATTATTCGAAAAAAATCCAATTTATTTTACTTCATTTGCGAAAAAATTGCATTTTTTCACAACGGATTATGCCTCAAATCCTACCTGAACATCTTCAGCAACCTATACCATTAATTACTATTTTAGATAATAATATAACTAAGGTCATACGCTAAAAACCATTTTCTACTCCCAATAAAATTATTACACCCTAAACTAAGCTTTTTACTATAAAGAACACCTCTAATAGAGATAATAGTTAAGATCTCCTTAATAGATCACTTATTCAATTACTGAGAAATAGCATTATACGTAATTATAGCGAAGGTAGGAAGCATATGCAATCAATAATGTGGATTTATTAAGTAAATACGACCAAAATGGGAAGTAATTATGTCCATTATCGGGTTAATAATCTTAAGACTACTTTATCTTAGCCCATTACTCTATTCTGTAAATACTTCAACTCATAACCTCATCGAAAGTACAGCTTCAAGTATCTCACTTTTCATGTTTCTTGTGTGTCATTCTTTATCAATATTTAAATTTTATAAATCTTCTTCTTTCATACTAAAATGCATTTAGTGAGCTGCTGTGCTGCAGTGCTGCTATGTTCACCGAATTTACACCCCTTCCCCTTTTTATTAACTCCAATTTCAATACTCCGTTAGAAACTTTATTCATCCACTCATCTTCCTTACGATATATGTGTACGAAATTGAAGTTTATTAAATGAAAAATAAAGTAAATAATGCAGCAGATCTGATTTTGCATGCGGAGTTTTCCCTGGCCCGCAGGAGTCTCTGCATTACGGTAGCGAAGGAGAAAGCCAACCCGTCACTGCCCATCTCATGTGGTTCCTGCGTTATCGACCATTGCACCACAGCAGTGAATTTCAGATTTCAGGATTGATTTTGATGCACTCAGTTGCACGTGCAATGCGAGAACGGCAGCCTCCGTAACTGCATTCCGACAGTTAACCTTCGTTTCGATTCTGTGAGCGCCGACCGCATGCAGGAATTCCAAGATAGCCTGCCAGTCAGCTCGCATGCATTTCCCCTCGCCTCTTGCGACTGTCGCATTACTTCTCGAATAGCTTACTACTTAGTAGTCACGATCGATGAGAAATTATTTTATAGCCGCAAACTTCGACACTTACGCTTTCCACTTCGCTTCGATGAGGATGCGAGAACTGATTTCAAAATTTTTTTTATAAATACATCATATATTTTTGAAGATTTTGCTGTGTTCGCAAAATTTACATTCCTAGAAGATGGATTAAAAGCATTAAATTAATGTAAAATGTATCAACTGACAATGGCAAAATAGTAAATAAAAAACAACGCTCGCTACTTCCAGGAAACAATTATAGTCGGGTAAGTCTTCCAATTTTACGAGCTTTACCAACTTCCGTGGTACTGAGTAGAGAAACATCACTGGAAACCGACGTCACGCAAAGCCACAAACATTTTGAGAAGACATAAAAAAAACGAAAAAATGGGAATTGACAAATAACAACAGGGAATGTACCATATTTCATTAATAGGAACGATATTATTCCACCAATGTTTAAATCTAACAGTACATCCACGGGAGTGGTAACATTTGAGAATAATAACGAAAACAATATACAAAGTAAGTTTAGTACATAACAAAGATGACTTATCGAACTTTCATTCGACTCTTTGGACAATTGCGGATATTCTAACCAAGTAAGAAGCGAAACGAACCGTGAAAAACCCCAGAATATTTATATTTAGGAATTCACATGGAAATATGCCTTTAATATTCTGGGACACACTATTCATCTTTCAGTTCTTTCGCATTTTCTTCCCACATGACAAGTGGATCATGGAAGAGAGAGAAGAAGCCATTCGAAGTGCACCGAGGAGTAAAGGGTTGAAATGATGCTTTCCTATCATATGCGACATATGAGACTTCAAAATGCAGCAAGAATTTCCTAGTCCCAATGCTAGAATTCGCTCGTGAATAGTCATGGTACTTCGAGTACTTCGCCGCTTCGCCTGGAACTGAAAGAAAGTGTGCATGGAAGAAGAGGGGTTAGAGGGGGGCACAGTGACGAGAGGCAAACATTCGCCAAGGACGCAAGTAAAAGGGGAGCGTGATGAGGCGCAATGCGCACGGGAGAAAAAAAGGCGATCGTCGGGGGTAAGCGGAATTTCCGCCGCATACGAAGGCGCCGCCGTCGCAAATTGATGACCCGCGCACCGACTCATCCCGGATAAACTACACCAGGAAACCGATTTCCTCTAAAATACCCACGTGCTCACAGCCTTGAGCAGCCACGCCTGAAAGAACACCGCTCCGCCGACCGTCGGAGTATTCTCCGATAGTAAATGACGATACCATGCCAATGGGTCTGGATGCTCTGGGTTCCCTGGCCATCGAGTCTCACTACTGAGTACTGCACTGTAGGAAACCAGTGACAAGCTTCTAGGGATGTTAATTAGAATGATTTGATTGGAACAGACAAACGTTAGTCTGAGTTCTTCGGATTTACCTACGAGGCATCTAAATACTCCTTCCATCCATTTAACGAACTATATAAAGTGTCTGATTCTGAGACTCGTGAATAAAGTTCGATAACAACCAAATTATACGATGCGGAGTAAAAACGTTCTCACGAAAAGAGAACGAAGTGCAAATGATTTATATTTCCACCGATATAGCAATGACACGCAACAGGAGGCCTTAAAAAATCACGAAATGACAATCATGATTAATCTTGTTGTTGGACGACAGCGTTTCAGCAGGCGGTAATATCGGCCTTTTTGCCTCAGTAGATAAGGTAAAAAGGGACACCTATTACTTGTATCTTTCTCTGAAATGACCCGATGAAATCGCTACCCGATAGATTTCTGCATTGAAAAACTGATAAATGGATTTCCAATTCAATAATGAGCGCACGGGGAGAACGGAAAACGGTCAGGTGATTCCGTATTCTGATTTAAAGGTGACTATTTATAGCCAACTGTACATACAGTCAGAAAATCGATTTCACGGTTAAAATTGTTTGCTAAAACAAAACTCACCCTGTAATCCAACAATGTGTGATCCCAAATTCAAAAATATATTTTTAGAACAATTTCATTTGATCTCCTGAATTTAATTTGAAAACGGAACCATTTATTTCAGCCAGTGACTCAAAAGAGAACTATGGAGCCACCTGGGTTTATTAAAATTTATGAGCCAATTATTTTTGTAATTCTTATCAGCGTCTGGTTGATTTTACTTTTCAAAATGTCGACTTTATTTCTTGTTCTCTTCCTTGCATGAGAACATAATCTGCCATCACATCGCCTGAGCAACACATGAGCAGTGCGGTCCTGGAGAAATGAAGAAGCCCTACGCAACTACGTAACAATCCCTTCAGTTCCTCATTCATGGGTCAAGGAACGAATTTTCACGGGAAACCTTTGATCCCAGCTCTTCAATGTGGAGACCTTTGACGGATTTAAAAATTTTTTTAAGAAAGGAAATGCGTTCAGGCACGCACACGAGGCCCCGACTCCAAGTCCTTTCATGTTTCGCCACAGAGGTAATGGCATCCCAGTCCTTCCATTTTTGTTATCCTGGCGCACACGTACGCCAAACTCGAAGGGCGGCGGGAAGCATACGTGACATATAGAACCAACCAGCAGACCGTAAGGAAGAAATACGCACTAAAAATATGAAATAAAATGTTTAATTGTAGATTCAGATTCTAGGTGGAGATATTTAAACACGCATTGGTACCTGGTTAGACGTGAACACACCAATGAATTTTGAAATACCAACTGTTGTATATATTTTGTATGCATACAAAAAAATTAATCGACGTTTGTGCTGCATGAAATTTCGTGGGTCACCTTGTAGTCCCAGATACACAAATAATTTAATATATGTATCAGTTTGTAATATGTTTGAGTGTTTATTTCTAAAAAAATATTCAATCATCGCGATTTGGTTTTCTAAAGAATTTACTAGATTTTCCACCACGCTCGAAAACGAATAAGAGCTACCATTTCAAAACATCATTTGATAAGTGCCCCAATAAAATGACAAGGAAAGAAGACTGTGAAAGACGGCAAAACACTCAAATTCATGATTCAAAACATTTAGGTGTGGGGCAAAGTTCCAAATCATTTAACCATCAGAGAGCTTTATTTAGAGAAAATTACTCAGGCACCGAACACAAATGTTTACTTGGGTTGCAATCTCGAATTTCCAACTGCTGAAAAAACAAATATGAATAATAGACGAGTTAAAGACAAGGCTGTATGAAGGCGACAAAATATTTTGAGCAAGGGCAAATGAAGTATTTCTTTAAACAACGCAATCCTAGTCAACGTGTTTCACGGCATTACTTTGCTTTACTCTAGCATAAAAACATAACATTGCATAACACTGCTTCAATCTATCACAAAAAAACGTTCCTCTACCAACGGTGAATTCCAGGAAGAATACCAACGAACCATTTCATCATACGTTCGTGGGTAACTTTCGCCTTTATGAATACCGCTTCTAGCACCTTGATTCAAAACGATTTGGAGAGCCGAGACCACAATAACCAAGCAAAACGGGCGCTAAGTTCATGATTCGTTCTTTTCTCAAACCGTCGGAATTCGCAGTTCCAGGAGCGAATGCTAAAACATTTGGCGGTCTCTACTCATCCTCCATCCTCCCCCCCTTCCCGCCAGCCCCCAGGCAGAAGGAGATTGGACCTTTAAAAGGAGGCGATCAAATAACGCAGAAGTGGGTTAGAACTGACACCTGCTGAACAGGTGCTCCCTCTCCCTCTCCAACGCTTTTAACATTCTCACCCCCTATCGCGAGAGAGATCCGGAATCCGTCAAGACACTTCTTTCCCCCGATGTTGAATTACACCTCGTGCCATCATCCCGCTCCCACGCCCCCTTCTGCCACCTTCCCCACAAAGAGGGGGCATTTAAAATAACCTGCGAGGACGAGAGGGAAGGAAAGATCGAAGGAATGGAATGGGTGGAAAAACCGCGAATAACTGAGAGCGGGTAAGAAGAGTGAGGTCGACATAATCGCCGAGGAGGACTGGAACAGCGGTAAAGAATATAGGAATCGATGGGTAAAATTAAAAGAAAGAGAATGGATGGAAGAAGAGAAGTAGTCGGCGAGAATGGAGCACTGGGAAGGGTTGCAGGAAGGAGTCTTTGAGGACGGCGGGTGATTTGTGGAAGGTCCTGCGGAAAGTACGTCAAAAGGCTCATTGAACCGCAAAGTCCTTGGAACTAATGATGCTGGAGCACACAAATTCTTCGATTCCATTGAGGGGCTGTTCTTTGCGACGTAAAATCTCAATGTTAATCAAGTATCTATAACTAGCGACCGATAATTAATTCCATTAATTTATTTTTTTTAATTTGCTCTAAGACCAGCTAGGCAGTACACTTAATTAAATGCATTTAAAAATTGAAATGGCAGCCTCCGTTGGCAGGAAAGAGAAGAATGAGAAAATTGGGTTGTTTTTAAATTTAAAGATAAAACAGAACTACATAAATAACACGATGAAAGAATCTTCGAAGCACGGTTGTCGAATTGAGATTATTCAAATCACATTTCTGTCGGCAAAGCTTATAATATAAGCTACAGCGAACATCATTGAATGTTTTAAACACTCTTCCCAAGGTCGTAAGCGCAAGAGTCGGAAAAATTTAGTTGAGTCACACAATCAATGGCGATCTGTACTGAATTAATGGATCAGCAAATAAAGCCCGTCTTCTGTGTGAGCCCGTCTATACGAGAAAGGTGCCACGCTCGAAGCTCGCCATTTTCAGTAATATAATGTTGCCACGGGCAATTATTGCACGTAAAAATTACTCTAAAACCTACGCGCAACAATGGGTTTTGACTCCCCACAAAAAATAATGAAAAACCCCGCTATGCTAACAGTGTCAGAAGCATCCATTTCGTCGCGTAGTGCCGTCGTGCAATCATCGGTAAATACCTACCGTCGAATAGAACACATATCATTTAATCAAACAATCAGTACAAAAGGCACTCATGATCCGTTTTTTTAAATGGGTTTCAATCGCTACAAAGCACACTTCAATCAAAATCGTATATTTTGACTTTATGTAAAATCACCAATCAATTACCCTCAAGTCATGTAATTAATTTAGTTGTACCTCTACAAATCCATATACTACTCCAAATATGTCACTTTGTCTCCAAAGCATTCCAAATTGGTTTAATTTGCGCTCAAGTTTACAATTTATCCAGCTGTAAACCCCAGTGGTTGAAGTCCCAGTGATCATAAGTGTACAGTCTGCATAAAAAACGAAGCCGGGGAAATCTCCAGGTTAAACTTTTGACAACTGGATAACCCATGGACTTCCTTTATTTCCCTCCGCTGAGAGGGTTAAAAAGAGTGTCGACGTCAGTGTCCTATCCCTGAAGCCTCTTCCAAAACCTCGGCGCGGAAAAGGCAACAGTTTGCGGCAAAATGAACCAACGGTGGTTTGGGTGTGTCGGGCGCTGTGTGAGAAACAAACAAAACGGCCGAGTACACGGTGCCGAGCGCGTGTTTTGACTCTCCTCCCACGCCCTTTCCTCACAAACCCTTTCCGCCTTCCTAACAATCAAGACCCTTCCCTCGGCCAGCTAAAGGGAAATTCTACGCGCGTCGTACGACAGCACTTCACTTTAAGATAGTTTCGGGGCAGTGGCAGGTATTGTAACCCCAGCATATGTCGCAACTACGAAATATGTGTATAATTTCTAAAAAAAACATAAATAAGCTCCGACAGGGATCTTAGGACCATTGCTGACATTCCCCTACCGAACCAGGATGGCACGGGTTCAAATCCGCATGACTCCTGCGACCATGGACCCGCAGCGATACCAAATATTCCTGGGGTGCCGCAAGCGGTTCAGGGAAATTAATTGGTCCTCCTACCCTGATGTGTGCACTTCAAATGCCATAGGGCTTAGTTGCGAGTTGAGCACTACCCTAACTCATCAATTCAACTCCAGAGTTGCTTTTCAGATGGTAATGGAAAAGACAAACTCAGAAGGAAATGAATCTTAAATTGAGGGAATAATTTTCTTACTATACCACCACACGATAGGGATAAGGTGAGACCAACTAAAAGATAAAAAGAAACGTAAAAACTTACCAAAAATTTTGAATACGTACATACTGAAGTATCCATCGCACAATTCGGATTGTAACAATAGAAAGGTTGAGCATAAAAAAGCACATGTTTCGAACGATAATGGTTTTTAAGATTATTTAAGTGAATTTTCATCCGTCTTTTTGAGTAGGTTAAAATTTATGATATTCTTTCTCCCATTTCACAGTTAACTTCTTACACTTAATACCCTACCGCACCATGCTCTGGTGACTGGTGCATGATGCATGCACGGGCCTTTTAGATTTCGAAGCTCGTACACACATGGCTCTTCTCTTTCGATTCTGAATGTAGCGCATTCAGCAACTTTAGAGCGTGAGAGGTTTCTCGGAAACCAGCAGCGCATGCTTTCCGGTCAAGTGATAGAAATCCCGTGCGGCTTTTCAATTAAGGAGCGCTAGTGTGCCGCTGACGTTCGGAGCTTTTCGTCATCGGAATCAAGAAATAACTACTTGCATACAAAAAACACACTCCAGCACAAACAACAAAGTCGAAGGACATCATGAAGATGACTTGAATGAAAAGGTGGCGTGTGGGTTCAGTTGCACGTTCAAATTTCAATAAGCTACGTGCAATTTTAGTTCACGTGGGATGCCCTTAAAGCACGAAAAAATATCGTCTGAACGAGACATTAGACTCAAAAAATAAAGAGATCCTCAGCATTCCTGGAGGTTATTTTGAGGATCGCTCGAAGAATTCCGTGAGCATATGAGTCCACCGTACTCTGACCCTTATAGCAACCAATCGATGGTTGAAGATTTGAAATGCCCTTAATACTGCCTTCTCCCTCATCACGAATTCCCTCTGAGGATGCCATAGGAGAACGGAAGAGGAGGTGGAAAGACGGCAGTTGAAAGAAAAAAAATTAATTAGAAGAGAATCACACGAGCAATAAGAGTCACACCAAGTAGCATTCAACCCCGGGAATCTACTTCGGGTCTTAGGGATACAGAAAAACTACGAATTCCACATAGGTATACTTTACTGCTAAGACCATACTCGTTTCCTTAGTTCATTGGCTACCTATTCTGTAACTTTTACTTCCGTTAAAGGTTAGGTCATTCGAAACGACATTACGTCATAAATATTCTGTTTTCAGCTGAAGGTTTTTGACGAACCCTGATATATTACCGAGCTGTGAATTATGGAATAAGCATACACATTTCTAAGCTTTAGCGTTGGTTGTTCCCGAAATAGATGCATTCAAAGTGTCGGACGACTTTCCACGCAGAAGGAGCGGAATCAACCGAAAATGTTAAAATATAACAGTTGGCCCCCGTTGTTTAACTCGCTAATTTTGGTCCAATTCATACTGATTAAAAGTTTACTCATTTGAACTAATTCAGCCTCAAACCTTACGATTTTAAAGACGGATTTGAAAACCTCCGAATTGTGAATAAATCACTTATCCCACCCCAATACATCGCAGTGTCCAATTTCATCGACCTCACTGTATGATAACTTTCCACTGCATTTAGACCATTGCGAAACATAACAGAAACTCATTTCGGTGAGGGTATCGGCCCAGAGAAACGGCGTACCATTCGATTCTTTTGTACTTTCTAAATTTTAGACTAAAGAAGCGAATTGTGCGCCTGAAAGTGATTATGAGGATAAGATTTTTCGGGGCGAGTCTATTCAAATGAAATGATTTTAATCAAGCAAGAGTCACATCTCTAAAATTGAGATTACGATGCATTTAAATATCGAATTTGTCGTTCGGCCTTCGGATGAGAGGCCGCGCCTTTGAATCAACAAAGAGAAAGGCAGCACGAGTAGCGGGATTCGACGGGACTGAATGGTGTTACTGCAGGCGGCGAAACTTCCTCGCGGAAGGTGTGGGGGGGGGGGGGGGGGGGGGGGG
>LYUA01000137.1:1373205-1384250 GCA_002093875.1 Calopteryx splendens
GTCTCTTCTTTACATCTTTGCCTAAGGTCCTTGTCATCAATTCTCTCCTCCTCCTAAAAGCTTCCTTACCTAATGGGGTTCGTCTTCCAATATCCATACCACATTGCCCACCTTCGTCCAAAACGCGAACACACCAGTAAAGCAGGAAAAATAAGAATAAGGCATGAGAAAACAATTGTGGATCCTCAACCATTACTTTCAACGTTTACAATAAGAAAGTAATAAATGAAATAAAATAAAATGCATGAGTTTATTATACGACGAAAAGAATTCATTACATTGCGTAGTGCCGACGACATAGCCATAGTAGCACAAAGACGGATACCAACAACGACTAAATAATAGGAATGCGAAATAGCTTAGGGAAAGAAGGCATTATACTAGCAGAAGCCTACTAATTGCCACAAAGATATGACTGGAATAAAGGAACTACATCATTCAAGGATATCTATAGGATAGGATATAGGATATCAAGGATATATAGCAGCTTGATTTTCCACAGTAGTGAAGCATGTTTAGTAAGAGTAGCAAAAAAGAGAATTAGGGAGCTTATGAAATGTAGTGCTTCAAGAGAATGATAAAGATCAAATGGACGGATGGAATAATTATTGGAAAGGAAAGGTTATACGAAGAGTGAAACGCAATGAAATCTCCGAATAGAAGAAGGGATGGGAATACCAGACATTTTGAGACATGATTGCCCGTTGAAGAAAATAGTTGAAAGAGAAGTAAACAGGAAGTTGAAGACTCCGGATAAGATGATTAAAACAAATTATAGCAGACGTGAAGTGGTTCACATTCCTCATATAGTGAAATAAAAAATGTGTCGATCTAAAAGGCTGACCTACGGGAGAATTAAGTGGATAGGTGAAAACCAATCTCACGATTGCTGACCACCGAGAATGATGAGAGTGCTGTTTATCCCTTTCGATAACTAATACATTATACAATGACGGTCTCGGAGGAAGGATAAATCGCACGAGCGAGTGGACAGAATCGCACGACTTTTCAGCACGATCGCACGACGAAGTTCAGCGGTGACGTCGCGACATTTTTGGTTTCGATTCCAAACTCCTGGCATCAGTGGAATTTTCCGAAGTCGGAGTCAGGAAAATTTTTCTCGAGGAAGGGGGTGTATCCGTTAGCAGACTTCCAAGGACGGCCAGTTCCATTAATTTTTCGCTTAAGTTTGTGAATATTTCGAGCGCAAAATACTTAGCTTCTGTATGCAAAGATCGACACATAAGAGGGAGGACTTGCGGACGATTCCTCTTATTCGTTCCTATTTGGATCCACGCCAGGAACTTTAATTCGCTCTTCTTTAAATGTACATTTTCTCTTAGGAAATCCTCATGACTTCATGAAAGTAATTTCAGGGGTGTGTATTTCAATCCTGAGTTGCGATGACTTTGAGGATTCACCAGGCTTCAATGTGATTTAACGACGCCAAATGGGTAGCCACACACACAGAGAATTTTTAGAACAGAAAGAGCCAGGAGGTCATGCAAAAGCCTCATTAATTTGAATTAGAGAAAAAAGGTACAGAACAAAGGTCCAGTCAGGAGCATTGTCTGAAAGATAGAACAAGAGAGAAAGATAAAAACTTGAGATATAACACAAATTAAACCAACGCTAGATCACTAGATGGCACTTCTGGAAGTGTAATATTTATCGCACACACAGGGAAATTACAGTCAGTGTGCTAGCTTATCTGTATTGAAGACAAGAATAAGTTCGTATATGAAGCAGACATTTTGATATACGATCACCGTACTATTATGGATACGTGAAGCAACCCGAGTTTGACAATTATCCATAGAACAGTCTGTCTTTTACGTTCCGTAACGCCATTGATCTCAATTTATGCAAAACTCAATTCAAAATGCAAAACGATACTGCCATAATTTATTTTAAGATTATACCAATGCGATAGTCTGTTTTTGAATTCCACCGAGGACACAAACGTCCTCTTCATTTAGAAAGGAATTGAGATTTGATAACTACTTACACGGTATGTTTTGTCATTCATGTAGGATTTAGTGTTTACTATACGATAACCATAGCTCGATGAAAAATAATACATTTTAAACCTATCTGCTCTACAGTCTTCTGATTTTAAATTTATATTTTTTAGCTTAACGTGGTAGGATTTTTAATATGTTCGTAACATCCTCTAAAAGGTGATCTGCTCGAAATTTACACAAGCGCTTTTGCCTCACATTTTGCGTCAAATGGAACATTATCATTGTCCGAAGCTAACATACAGCGAAAAAAAGTTGCTTTAAGGTCTCGCAGGGTCTCCCTTTTAGAAGTCATACTATTTTTGTCAATAAGCCTTGGCTGAAGAGATTCCCCGTAATCGAACTGACAATCGAACAATGTTCAAACACTGCAACTGGAAAGGCTGAAAAATAAATAGGTCATTGCTACTGGGTTTTCCCCTCTCGCCGATATTGGATAAGGATATCATAATCAACAATTTCCAACTATTGAGTATCTCTGACACGAGACAAATATGCTTTTGGTATACCATTTTCAATTTGGTATACCAAGTTCAACTATTTTTTCTTTTAAAGTCAAATGACGCCATCCGAAAGGTTTTTCTTTCTAGAGCATAAGGCCAAAGAATTTATACGGTCATTTTGGAATTAGAGAGAATGCAAAACACAAATTTCACATGCTATTGGGTTTAACTACAAATTTACGAAAAAATTCTCGATTTCGCGTACCTATTATTGAAGATTTTATCGGTTTGCGTTGGTCACCCTTCTTACTGACTATATTGAACAACACAACTGAACAGTTAAATAAAAAAGATCGGTCATCTTCAAATAAGAGGAAAATAAGCACGATGAACTTGAAGAAAATTTACAAAACATTTCAAAGTAAGCGTTCCGGAAATTTTCTCCGTCCATGCGGCGAATGATAAACATACTATCAGCCTGCGTTGGTCACTTTATCGGGACCGTTAAGCAGCGCAAGCTGCAAAAGAAGGTGGGGAAAGCGGAAGAGAGAACATCGCGGAGGGTGGGGGTTGAGGCACCCTTCACCACACTGCATGGTGCCGCGAGGGAGGAGATGGAAAGGCTCTCGGGGGTGGGGGTGGATTGGGAGGGGACAGTTAAAGCCGCAACCGGATGTGCCAACAATGGCGGCGGCCGGTGCACCCAAATTGTGAATCATCGCCACGAGACCGGGAGGAGTATGGGGGGGCAGAGATCCATCCAATCGACGGCCGCGACGCCCCTAGGCGTATCTGCACACGCACCCGTTCCATTTCGACGTGACTCTTGCGAGCGACGAGGGGGTGGGGGGCACGCAAGGGAGCGATCGGCCTCCCCTCCACCCTGAAGGAAAAGCCTCTTCCCACACTCGTGCGGGTCGGTTTTCGACCCCTAATCGCGCCGTTTACGGCGGCGGCCCACGTCCCAGGCACCGCCCCGCGCGAATTCTCATCGGTTGGCACGGAATGCGGTCCGAGACGGAAGAGTGTGGGTGTCGGCCATCTGAGGGGGCGTGCCGCACTCGAGGAAAAAAGACTTCGCTGGAACCGCCAGCTCCCAAGCTGCTTCTGCTGCTGCTGATGGAAACATTCAAACGTCAACGAATGCCGGGCGGTCGAATGGGCAAAGACGGTAGCAGTCCGTGATGACAAATTCGCAATAAAAAGACTACCACGATATCCAGGGAAATTTTCGTTTTTACCGAAATATTTTTTTTCCGTTAATAGGAAAGACATATCACGACAAAGTGCGTGTGAGGCTAACTATAATCTAACTAAAACTTAAAAAGTTCAATTCAATGCAATACAATCAACTTAAAAATTATAATACTGGTGTGGGAGTCGTGAGAGCTAAAAATGAGTTTGACACTTCTTTTTGATAACGTATTAATTGAAAAAGGTAGAATCTTACACAGTATTTCGGGGACATATCGTTTAAAATGTTTGGCTTCGGCTCCTGAATTACACTAGTGGCAGTGCAAGTAAATGTAGACTATCAGCCTACTACTACAACTAGCTACTGAAACAATCTCAATATTTATAGTAATTAAATATTATAATTACATTAATGTAAGGACTTCATTCAATGAGCTCTCACTCACTTCCTAATGATAGCTAATAAAGAAACTTTAATATATATTATTTATTTGCAGAAATAATACACCTCCAGAGTCGGCGGCAAGCATCGGGTTTCGTTACCGCCATAATGGCAGGAGACTGGGAGGGAGGTGCGCTAGGGTAGTCACGTCCGCCACGGTCGGACAGGTGGCTATATACCTCGTCGTTGGGTCATGCACCCGAAGCAGACGATGAGACCTCCTGGGCCAAGAGAAAGGCCTTCTGCATACCTGCTTGCCTCCAGTGCATCCGCCTCCTTTCAGCAGGCCGGGATGCACTTGATGCCCTCCTCATCAGTTGGCCTTTTACCCCACCAAGAACGACTACGATGAGGACTATTGTTTTTAAAAACTTATATCATTAGTTCTTTACTTATTTGACATATTAAGTTAGAAAAGTAGCACAAGGAAACAACATTGCAATTCCTCATGAAGAACTTATTCTACGGTCATGGTTTCGGCACTTAGTGGCAACATTAGGTGGAAACTATGGTCGTGGGGTAAATTGTTTATGTGGAATTTCAACGCTGTTTTCTTATGCTTTACGGTTAAATGGAAGAAGGGACGCTATGCCCTCAATTTCGTCCGAATAAAGCCGTTTTTGTATCTATCTGAGCTTATCATGATAGAGAATAGTTAAGCCAAAAACTGTTTGTCATGTTAGCAAAGTCCATAATTTTGGATTCTTAATAACGTGAAGAACATCCAATAATCACTATATCTAATAAGTAAACAATGGTATTGAAATCCTTTCCAAGCCTACTTTGTATGAAATTACGTCGCTTAGATTCAGAAAACGAATAGTGCAGGCTATTGCGGAGTGGAGTGCTAGCCTAGCTACACTAACAATACTTTGGTGCTGCTTTAACGGCAAGGGTTAGTTCTACGTTCCCAAAGTTTGCATTCACCATAGTGTTTTTCCCCGGGTAAGGGGGTATATGGAAGGGTCAAAGCATTCTAAATCGTGCTGCAGCCGTTGCATTTTTACACCTATAGGTTCGGCAGGCATCCTGAATACTTTCATGAATTAAATTTTAATCTCGAGCTGCAATACGTTTAGGAAATCGCCTGCGTGGCTAAATATGAGTGTGATATTGCAGCAAGTGGAAGTCCATAATAGCGTATGAGTTCGTTGGGTTCATCTGTAAGAATAATGTATATGTATTTCAGTTCGACAAAGGCGACTGGTCGGTATCCCATTTTTATAGAGGAATGCATGAGGAGACTAGTAAGTAGTCTGCGAAAAAAGAGAAACCCATTCAGAATAGTCCACAACAGAACTTGAAGTAGTTTCAAACCTCCCTACAAAGAACGGAAAATATATCTACTACTTGCTAAGAACTATGGGAAATGCCAACCATAGTTCACTTGTCAAAACCCACCGCCGCATCAAGAGCCGCTATACAGGTCCTCACCGCGTTTCTAAACCTCGTTGACCCCACACCGAAAAATAATTTAATCCCATGCTTATAGAAAGAAGCTCTTCACAACCAGCAGCCACCAAAACCATCAACCTGCCGTAAGTAACGGAGGGGCGGACGCAGCAAATGGCTATCCGTTGCACTGTTATCATTGTCTTCTGCCTTCCTTCGCCCCTATCTCTCTGTCAAGTATGTGAGTGGTGGATTGGGGTGCCACCGCGAGACGGCACGGAGTCCCGAAGAAAAAGCCCCCGGTGCCATCGAACACCGATTTACGGAGACCGCGGGGAAAACAGAAATGGTGAACAGCAACACAGGCTTTCACCCAACTTCTAGGCCTTTGTTTCCGACGGAACAGAACATCAAAGTACTCCATTCCGGAGGCGTACGTGAATGGAACTGGGAAATTTTATGAGTAAACTGGTAGGTACACAGCTCGCAAGACTAATCCGATCGGAAAGGGAGGATCAATCCATTAAACCAATCCTGACACATTGCAAGGGTCGCACTTGGAAGTAGCGGATGTGTGATCGTGAGGTGGGCTGGTTAGGTCCCTGTAACTGGTACTTTTATCAGCATTCCCTGCGGCGCCGACAAGATTTTCTCTCGACTATACAAAGGAAAATACATAGGCGAAGTAGAAAGAACTTGGTCTCCTCTTTCGAAACCCAATTTGGCGGTTAGGAATTAAGGAATGAAACCATCAATCAAGCTCATAGATTTAAAGAAATTATCGCTTTATTCTTCGCAAAAGCCTAAATAAGGAAACGGAACAATGATGCTGCTCGTGAGAAAATTAACACCTAGATCAGAAGGAAATATCCATGTAACGGGCATATAAAAGGACCGTAAACTCTGTTGGCTCTCACTCACCGCCTTGGAGCAGTGAAGTGAAATAAAAACATGCTATGTAATATGTACGTTGATCAATGGCGTAACTAACTGCTGGCCGTCCTCGACATTTCGAAGCTCAAGGGAACCCGTAATACGGGTCGAATCAAGATTGACGCCATTGAGAAAATGTTCTGGACCATTCACCTCTTCGGGGCCCCAATGGTGTGCCGGACGTTCCGGTATTTATGGCAAAGATGAAATCGATTTAAAATTCCACCATTCTCTGAGCAACCCATTCGAAGTTCCTTCGCGTTTAATGCAATCTTCGTTAAGGTGCATATTTAGAGCCACGAACTTTTCCAAAAATCAAACATTACAGCTGAATCTCGCCTTCTTCCGCCGCACAAGGAACAAGAAACACAACTGCGGGTGTTACCTGAAAATCAACAAACGGATATGGGGACCTTGAAGAAACCTGTTAAATAAGAATTAATCTTTGATAAAAAAATCATGAATTTTCTTCCAGGATCATCTGTTATCAACGATTAGTGCCTTCAAAAGGATGAAATAATGAAAACTAGAGAAGGAATTCTTACTTTAAAAATATTCCTTTCAGAGGAGGCCACCATGTGTGATAAAATCTCGTTAAAGCAAAGAATAATATCTGTTAGAGAGTCATGACCATAATATATAAATAGCCACCAAAAGGGCATATTCCAATTAAAGACTAATGCCATCACATCGACATCCACATCTCCCTTTAATTATTATTAAAGTCATTCAACTACCTCAAAATCCGATCTTAAAAACTGAAATTCAGTGACAAAATAAGTTGCGTGTTTACCCTCGTCATTAAATACGAGGGTAGAAATGATAAGCGTTTGACGAAATCAGCTAAAAGCTAAACTTCCTCATTCCGTTTGCCGTCAAATACAATTTAAGTCAATTTTCATTCGAAATATACGAGATTTAAAATAATTGATATTACCATTCCCAATCCCATTCAAAATTCCAATTTTCTGATGAGGAACGCCAACTAAATTAGAAACAGGGGTGTGGATTTTGATTTGACTAGCAGAGTAAGTTAGTAATCAATGAGGACACCAGCATCAGGTACGGTCATTTCAGCAGCAAAGCGCCCGTGGCTGCGAAACGTTTTAATCTTGTATTCCGAATGTGTTCCGAGTTTCCCAAAGGAATAACGAGTTCCGCCTAAAAACAGAGTCGTAATCAAGAGAAAAATCGAAACATTCACCTTCACGGTGATACTGGTTTTCCCTCCGTCCCTCTACGGAGGCATCGCGCGCGGGCTGGGTAAATGACCTTCGGCTACACGCATTCCTCCGCAATGCGAAGAAATTCTTAAGTAAGTTAAGGAGAGGGGAGGGGAGGGTTAGGAAGACTTACTACCGTTTCATTCGGATGCCTCCGAGGAGAGAGAGGAAGACGTCCAAAGCCGTTCCCACATTCCACGCGACACCATCACATTTCCAGGCGTATTCTTCCTCGACCCAAAAAAAAACAGAAAAAGATCCTCCCTAACACCTAAATCTTTAGGCGCTTACGCGTAATAAAGGCATTCGAACGCTTAGGTACATAACAGACAATATATTCGGGTTTCGTTTAGGTTTTAAAAAACAAATGCCTCAGCCACTTTTTGAAGGCAATTCGACGAGGTAGGTACGTGATTTTGTGTACGAGTTTGCGTGTGCGATGGGGGACAGTGGACAGAGAAAGGATGCAGACGCGGGTTCAAGAGATGAGATAGGGTCACGCACGGAGCGACAAAAAGTCAACAATAAATTCTACGGAAACGTAAGCCGGTACTATTTCCATTATTCCCCTTTCCGTGCTTCATCTTCTGTAAAACCGGGAATAGGCTAGCAACGGATATTTCCAGACTACAAGGAATACGTTAACAATGGGAAGAATTTCTAAAAGATGGAACTCGGATCACCGCGATAAGAAAAAGGACAAGCAGACAGACGAAAGGAATAAGAAGAAATCCAAAAAGGTGGAATAAAAAAATGAGTAGACGGATAAAAGGAGACGAGAATGAAAACAAATGACGTTCTTAATTGCTACGAAGGAATTCCGGTGGATCGCTGGATTAAAAGAAAAGGAAATCGCCTCGTCAGATGGTTCTCAAGGAATTACCTCAGGTTACCAGGCGACAGTCTTGAAATAAACCACGTAGAAAACGCTACCCAAGAACGTACTCGAATATTATGCTTGAAAGCAGGGCGTAAAACATGCGGGGAATCCCCTGTCGGAGCTTTGGGTTACCTCATGAGGCAACCCTTAAATATCCATGAACAAAAAAGCATAACGCATCTCGTGGCGATTTTTTCATCCAAATGGCCGAACTCATGAAATATTCATAAAACTTTCGGGCAATAATAACTCAACGAGGCCGTAAACACTACATTCTACCCAGTGTGGGAGTGTATTTTTGTTGAACGAGAAGTTGTTACATAGGTACCGTGAGAAACCAGTGTGTTCGAGGCATTAAGCACTAGAAGAAACACAACGGAACAGAAATAATTTGAAGGCGAGTGCAGACACGAAGGACATGCAATGAAAACGAAGTGTTCTCTACGTCGTGCTCCATGCGTCATGGCCAAATTAATGAAACTAACCTACGACAGAGAAAAAAACCCCTTCACAATGTACTTGTTTGGAGACCATTTTATTAAAGAAATAACCAATATTTAGCGAAAGTAATTTCAAGAACGTTATATTCAATGCTAATAATATTAGAAATATGAATTGTCAGGAGACTACATTACGTTACATGTGGCTGTCTATTATCTTCACGAAGGGTGGGAGGCAGAAGGAATTGTTTGAATTAAGATGCTGACAGATAGAGCTAATTTTTAGCACCTACAGATTGAACATGAGGAAGAAGGCTAATACTACGATGGAAGGAAAGAGGCAGTGAACAATATTTTAGCTATCAGTCATCATCATCAAGGGTTATGACTCCGATGACTGGTTCGCAACATTTCTCCATGATATTCTCCATACTTATTCCTTCGTACTTCCTGGCATTAACTACTAACACAATTAAATATTACCCGATAAGTGGTTAGAGATTAGAATTAGAAGGTAATGAGGTGCAAAGTTCATCATCCTACTCTATCTTAGAATATCATAATGTTTTATACTAAAAGGAACCCAAGAAGAAGACGTTAGAAGAACCCAGATCAGAAAAACACGACGCAAAAAGATGAAACTGTCCCTCCCAAACATGAAATTATGCGTACATGGACTTTTGGGTTTAGGAAAATAAAATCGTGCACACCTATAGGTTATCTTAATAAATATACCATGCTGGTACCGAAATAGGAGCAAAAGAAGCACGTTAATACATTTTGAATGAGCCGATTGCCTGATAATAACTACAGTAAAATGAATGGAGAAAAAACGTGGAAACAAGTGTTGAGGATGTGAGAGAATTTAGAGAATCCATAGGAGGCATGAGGCGCCAAAAAGAATATTACTGGATTCGACAGAAAGTGGAGCGTGAAATTAAGACTACGACAATATATGAGGAGATGAGGAACAGTTAATGCAAACATCGAATTTTAGTGCCTTGGGAAACAAGTAGTTAAGCAGGGAATAATTTTTGCCGCCTCATTAAGGAGCATTGCTTTGTTTGGCGATTCCATTCAACGGCAGAAAACGCGGCATAATTACTGAATTCATATCTGATACACAGCAATTTGAGCCTACAATTTATAAGAGTGAGCTCATACGAAATCATCAAGCTCATTATTCCATTTTGTTAAAGTTTTCAAACTCTTGGCGAATTTCACCCGATACGGGCTGATTCAATGGCTGAAACACAGAAAATTGTTAATTACTGATGAGCTTCAATGACACAAACGAAGAAATAAATTTGGACATACATAATTTCTTCTGTGCACAAATGCACATCTTGATGAACGACGTTTAAGATGAAATAATTAAAATGTTAATTGTGAATATATTTTTTTAACTTAACAAATTTTCTCTTAATAAAAATAATGATGCTAGTTTAAAGATGACGTCTTTCACAAAAAATCCGAGTCTTTTTCCAAACCGACAAGCACTGAATAAAATTACGATCAGTAATTTCTTCAATATATCTGGTAGGGAAATTAATTAAAGAAGGATAAAAAAATGAACTAAATTTGCGAAGAACCCGCTGAAAGGTCACTCGCAGCTCCTTATATCTCCCTCCGTGTTAATTTCCGCAGCTGACGTGCCGATGATTTCAACGACGTCAATCGCCACGTCTTGCTAAGTTTATAAGTAACCATGCTGCACGCAGAGCAGCGCCCAGCGAAGTACCGAGTCAAAGCAGTTTTTTTCTGCGGGGCCGCCACCACCACCACTGGTGGGCAATATATAAGAATGGGAAGCGAGGTGAACTTTTCCCGGCATCTCGAAGGGCGAGAGAGAAAAGTAGTGCGGAAGAAGAAGAAAAAAAAGAGCTGATGAGGGCAATTTTGAAAGAGCTCGACGTGTAAGGTAGAAGAGCGGAGGGCGTAGGAGGAGAAGTGCGGGGGGTGGGGAGGGAGTGGGGAGGGAAGTGGGGAAGGAAAGGGGTCGAGGCTGTGACTTGGAAGTAGATGAAGTGTGGAAGGATGGGAAAGGATTCTGAGTGTGGGAAGGGGGTAGGGGGGG
>LYUA01000137.1:1399665-1417723 GCA_002093875.1 Calopteryx splendens
TAGCCAGTAAGTGTAATCTTTTGTTTTTCTGTGTGTTCCTGTCGTGTTCTGTGTCCAAATCATCTTATTTATACATATATCTGAGCATATTGGACGCACCAACGCTGGGACGTCAAGATCTATGAGGAATTGAGAAAGTTGGACAGCAGGTTTTGGGAGAGAAAGAAAGAGGTTGGATGTGTTTAGTGGTGTTGACCTGCGATGAATGCTTGTGAATTTTCGGTACCGCAACGGTCACGGATTTGAACTCAAAGTGTTTACGCGACCACGACGGATTTTGTAATTTTCAGGGCTCCCTAATGATTTTTCAGGTTTTGCAATCGAATGCTTGCCTCCTCAAGGGTGATCGCACAGTTGAGGTATTATCTATATGGCGATGCAGTTTCCCGACGTTGGCCGGAAAAAAGCAAAACTTGGAAAACTTGGTACCGTGGTAAACAAATATTTTTTTCGCAAGAAAGATTCCAGGTTTTCTACACCTATTCTTATTTTTTTTCTGCACTTAGGCAGCGAACACAAAGAAAGCACATTTCCTGCTTTCGAACTTCGATTTAGAATTGGTTACTGAAATCATGGTGAAATTGGCATAGGCAGTCTCTATAACCAGAAGATATCCTTGTTATTAGTTTTGGGTAGTAGGGTGTCCATTATCACTCAGCCTAATATTTTTACTTGCAACGAGATATTGGTACTTTATCGAAAGTAATTTGTTGTCTTATTTATTAAGTACCTGGGAAATACAACCATAATTAGGACTTTTTAAACGAAAAAATTCACTTAATGAAAGCACTAAATTCTCCAATCGTAAGGGGCATTTCTACGTGCCTCATACCGAAATCATAGTCCTACTAATGACAAAAAATTAGCAAAAATCTCGGCACCAAGCCATATATAAGAACTATAGCTCTTTACAGATTCTTTAGAGGCAATAACCTTAATTATGGTTACAGCTTTATCACTCTGCTGAAGTGGTTACAGATAATCAAAAATAACTACCCCGCCCAATTTACACATTTTAATTTTCAAAATTACGTAAAATTGAAAAAGTATGAAGAATATTTACATAGTTTCTGGGGTATCTATGAAGGATAACTAGGAAAGTGTCGAGAACAATCAGTCACAATGTCACTTGTATGAAACGTTGAATACGATTGATTAATTTGGAGATTTTTTCAACAAAATACCTCTCCTGGTAGACAGACTACTCAACGACCTCTTGACCCCTGCTTCGGAAGGATAATTTTTCATATTCCTTAATTGTAGGCGCATGAGGAAGTAAACTTAGAAAAAAGCAAATCATCCACAAACTATTCACCAGCTCTACCCCGATTTTTTTGGAAGTACTGCAGCTTCTTTTTCTTTTTCTCTGATTCCAGCCATGATTTGTTACATTAGTCAGTCTAAGGCCTTCTTTTTTCATATTTGCTGACGGTACTGGTGAAGGACGAGGAGCTATTGGCACCGCCGTCTTCTTCTCCAAGTACTTTCCCATTTAGGCGAATATTTTCCATCGTTTCGGAAATCCGATAGGGGCCCTTCACCTCTTCTGTCGCATTATTTTCAACCTTGCACGATGAAATGCCGTCTATTTGATTGATTGGTTATAACTTGGAATGGTTTTCTGTCGATGATGCTATTGGATAAATAGTGTCATTTAAAAATAGCAGTGAATTAAAATAAGGCGACTAAATTGTCGGTTTTACGTGTGCCCCATCTTCTGTACGGAGAGGAATATTTCCAAGAAAACAGGTCTACCCGCTTACGAACGGCACGAGAGAAATGCCCGTTCTTTTCGGCGTAATCGCGGGGAACCCGCGCCGGAAAGCTTCTGGATCTCCTTTTTCTATGTTCAAATAAATTTGATTACACGCTTACACAGGAGACGATTGCCGCCCCCAGCAGATGGTGATCAGGAATCCATACTTTCTTTGTGTGCGCAGCCTAAATATGCAATACAGAAAATACCATGAAAATAGACATAGAAATTGGGACCCCGACAGAATGAAAAATAATTTTCAAAACCAGTTCCGAGTCGCGAGGTTGAAGAAGGTTCTTTGGACCAGTGTGCATTGGATTTACAATCAATGGTGTGAATTGTTTTCAAAAAGCGTTAGTTGTGTAATAGAAGATTGTACTGCGATGAGTTTATATTATTTATATCGTTCCAAGCCTGATAGGTATACTTCGATAAATCTAAAGCAATGGGTTTGCGAGTATAATCAAAACTCGTTCTATAAAGGCAACAGCTGGTCCCCTAATTATTAAAACGGTGTACCTTTATGGCTTTAAAAATCACCCATACCCATTTCACAACACGTGGCTGACCGTAGCATCATAAATTAAGCGTCTACTCAGGTTAATTAAAACTCCAAAATCAATTACGTGCCGGAAAAAAATTGGCTTCACTATCAAAATTAATTTCATTCTAAAGAAGTATCTAATTTTAAATTTTAAAACGCATATTCATCCATCGATACTAATTAAAACCCTTCCGCGGAGTAATTAATTTCAAAGTGAAGCTAATATGTAAACTGCTGGAAAAAGAAATTCCACCCGCAATAAATGCACTGCTGTGCACAATAAGACTTACAAAATAATGAACTTTTAGTAACATATAGATATTTAATAATGAAGAAATTTAAAATAGAGATACATATATAGAGAATCACAAGATATAGGTATGAGAGAGAATAAGCCATTCCAAACATTTTACAAACTACATTCATATGCTCCAGAGTTCTTGAAAGACCTTTTGTGAAGGATAAAAGGCTTGATTACCAGCTAGCGAATAATATTTCCCCTTCATGGAATTATTATGAAATGTTATACAACGTTAATGTAACCAAGGTTATTCAAAAGATAATGAACAGCACAGAAAAACTCAATTAAATCACACACAAATGCGTTTAACCAGTGTAACAGCCTACATGAATTAATTATTCGTAACAAGCATCCCTGAAATAAAAATTAAAGTCTTTACAATTCATCGGTAACACTTGTCTCATAGACTAACATGAAAGCTGTTGCCAAACTGATGAAATAGGTAGGAACAAAGGGACTATTGCCTTTTATTTAATTCGGGAGGAGGTAAGAGAAAATAACCGACTTTAAAAATGCGCTTGAAAGATTATTTTAAAAGTAAAATTAATGCTGAAGAATTTGATCATAACTTTCAACCTACTTATCACCGATAGATTTGCAGCGTCTGGCTGTACGGGCACTCACCTGAAAAGAAAGAGAAATAAGTATTAGTTCAAAAAATATGATCAGGTGCGCCTTCATTAGATAATAAAAGGTAACATAACAGCTGTTTTTTTACACATTACTGGCTGACTTCATAAATTGAGACCACAATGCAAGGGACGGTTTTGATAAGCAAATGAAGACTCTCCAACGACTGTCATGAAGGGTTCGATGATTATAATAACCAGGTTTTTAAATATTTGAACTTTATTCTAAGTAAATCAAAAACATTACATCGATGGAGTTTTGCTGATAACTTGGAAAGGTTTCCCGTCTTTGCTTTTGGTTTAATCGTGTCGTTTAGAAATAGTATCAATTTAAAATACGGCGGCTATAGGTACTAGATATAGCTAATGTTATAAGTAAAAAACAACTAAAATTTTTGTCTTAAAATTATGAGCGGTAAGAGTGGAAATATTTTAACCCCTCCTAATCAAGAAAAAAGGGCGTGGTAGTCCAATGATTAGAGCCCTGAGCTGTTTACAGAATGAACCGGATTCGATTCCCGGTGACGACCGATTCTGGGCACAATCAGCTTCACCCAATCTGTGTACCATTTTTCGGGTACCAGGTGATCCTGGGAAATCATAGGCGGTACAGGGAAAGGAACTGGTCACCCGACCCTGATGTGTGAATTTCGCATACCGTGTAAGGCTCACTGGGTGAGCTCTAGCCTCACCTACCAAACCTACCTATGGGTTGATTACTGTGATTAATCAAGAAAAGTAGCTTGAAACAGACGCATTTCTTACAAACGCGATGAGAAGACACGAAGATGAAGACTTCGCAATAAATATCAAAATTATGAAAATATATATAACCTCAAATTTTTACAAAAATTCAGAAATTTTAATGTTTCCAAATTTATTCCATTTAAATTACTCAGTGGCGCACAATCCGAGATACACTGTGGTGCCAACGAAAAACTAACATCAAATTATTTAGAAGAAATAGATCTCAATTTTGTTTCCTGGTGATGCAGGAGAAGTTTGTTTAAGGATTCACCACACCAGTTTTCCAGGAAACAACATAAAACTGCTCGAATCAATATAAGCATTCATCATAAAAAAATAAACTACTTAAAAACACGTTAATTAACACGTTTTCCCACCAATAAGTGATAAAAAGTCAATTACATCAATTAATTAGTGTATTAATTGTTACAATGAATGGGTGAAGATGAGCTTATTAGGTACTGGCGAAGACCACAATTTATGAGATTACTATTGAAGGGACAGGTGGCACAGTATATTTTCCCCAGTGCATGAAGGCCCACAGTCAAGTTGCAACACAACTTTTGCGGTAAATAGCCGAAAATACCGATGCACCTTCATCTTCTGGTTTTAGAAAGGAACTGTGAAATGCATTTGAAAAATTTCCATATCATCGATTCGTTATACGAATTTCGCTGGAGCCTTCCGAAAGTTCACTTTATTTCCCTTCTAACTATGAGTTCGGGACCATACAAATTGAAGAAAAAAGAAACAGCAAGACGAAAGGGACTCAAATTACTTAAAGGGAAGGTGATCGGACGATAATTTTTTTCAATTATCCAATTAAATAGACGGGGCATATACATATATATGGAGCCGGGGTTGAACGTCCTCCTGGTTACCCAACACGTTCCGACCATTACAGCACGCTAATCTGTATGGCGCTGCCTTAAGCTAATTGTGGCGGTCGCCCCGGAGATCAGAAATCAGATTAACGGCGCTAGACGATAAACTCCGGATGGGAAAAAGCGGGGTCGACTTACACGAAAGTATAGGCTGGCTAAAGGGTTGAGTTATTAACTCACTTGCGGATCGGCCGCTATCAGACGAACAGTGGGCACGTTTCGTTCGAGACAGGTCCTTTACATTGGGCTTAGGGAAACACAGGACTCTTCAATCACCACAAATCTAAGGCCAACACCGGATTCATTGGAATAGCGATAGTTCCGAAAACGACATCTAATAACGACGAAATTTCTTCCGAAAAAATGTTACCTTTTCCAAAACGATGTTTCCTTATCATACGAACTTGAAACAAAGATACAACGTTTATCCATTTTCTTTCGTGTCTTCTTTTTCTTGAAAAAAAATCACTGCTAGTGTTAATGGGATATTTCCAAATTTGAAAAATATCGATAAGTGTCATACTTAAAGTTACTCACGAAGTTAGACGATAATAGGATGATTAAAACAATATATACTGAATCAGTCAATCCTTAATTAAAAGGCTAATAATGGTCTTCATAGGCCGTCGCTTCGGCGGTTTTGGAGTTAACTCCAAAGAAGTTAGCGCCATTTTTTGAAGTTACGACGGGTGTATCCTTAGAAAGTACCATCGGTCACCTAGTATTCCTTCTATACATTAATGACATTAATTTCGAGGTTAATCGTAAGCTCCATTTAGACAAAGTTGCGTCCAGAGATAATCGGAGCCGTGTTCATAGGGTTAAAAGAGTTATTAAACGGTCTAGATTCAATCCAAGACTGATGTGTGGCACTTAGCAACTTGAATTAAATTTGAAAACGGTCTATTAATAAATATTAAAAAAGCGTAGTTCTCTCAAAAACGCTTACAGTATCAAGCAACCAGAAATAGGAGTTTCAGAATATTAAATTCCGACGAATAACTATTACTCAAGACCTCTCACGGAGGATTATACACGGAAAACATGCAGAAAAGCTGACAGAAAATTATGATTTATTACAACGGTGATGTGATGACAAGGCAAAAGAGCGATGTTATCTTTCACTAGCAAGGCCTCACTTAGAATATGCTGCTGGTTAGTATATAGGATCCTTACGAATTCGATCTGAATGCAGAACCAGTTCGAGTGAGACGTAGATGAGCGAAATTTCTACGAAGCCACGATAAGCTTGGTATCAAATTTAGTAATTTAAGAAAAAATCGCGGATGTGTCAGATATACATTAATGAGGTAAACTTTGCACTATTCCACAAGATTTCTAATCATTGCGACAGGTTTTACTTTGATAAGGGGAAAGCCGGTGGCAGTGAACAAAAATCTTGCCGAAAAGTACAAAGTTTGCTTAGTTAATGGATGTGAGAAAATATGACTGGAAGTACTCGAGTGAAAAATCACTCCTAGATCCGAGGTGAAACGCAGGTTGCATATCTTACGTAATTTGGAAGTAGGCCTCTTTTCGGAGTTGCTAAGAAGGTATTAAAAACTCAATCATAAGACGGTAGGATGAGTCACGGTTGCAATGGCAGAGGGACAGAATATAGAATGGACAGGTATAAAATTCAAAATTTTCCTTCGCACGACATGAGGCTTGATGATCACAATTCTTGTCATCCATGTCACAAAGATTTGACTCGCTAGGCAAATAACCTAGTCGAACTTATCCTAGTATGTAGCATATAGATTACATTCATATCATCTCAAGGAATTTTGTCATTCGCAGTCTTCATTTGGCAATAAATTATATCAGCACTTATCACACCTTCATCACGAAATATAATAATAGAAAATGTTCTATGCTACAATTACGGCTATTTTCAGGGGACTTTTGAGAAACGGGTCCCAGGTGTAGAGACCGTCCATAGATCCAAGTGACTTCCAAAAGACGATAAAGACGATGCAGACGTATACAAAAAATTCGGCATGACACAAAACCTAATGAAAATCAAGGAAACACTATACAGAGGCGAGCATATTGGCCGCTTAAATATGATCCACAAACATTAGGATTCTAGGGCATCTCATTCCCATATGAATGCAAATTCAATGTTCTATTATACGGCAATAAGTGTTTTGGAAGGTAAATTGAAAGCTTCACTTCACCAATCCACTAGAGGAAAACGGTCTTAGCGTGCTAAGGGAACCTGAGTACGTGTTTCCTTTTAAAATCCGGAGAGTATTTATTTAATGTATTCAATTCATCCTTATTATTTGGAAAAAAATGCTACCTACGAAAATACATCATAATACCAGTTCAGTGGCAAAAGTACTCTCATAAAATTAACCACTGTCCCTGTATACCAAAGTACAGATTCTCAACCACGAATTGTGCAAGACTATACCTAGTTGAGACTAAACAAGTAAATACCGTTCCATAAGGTCGAGCATATCACTTAAACATTACCGTAATTGACGAATCAAATTCCCACAAGTTCATAAATGACATAGCTGCAATATGACCATTTAAAACAATCTACAGCCTTCTCGAATAAATCTACATACTTTCTCACATTCAACGAGATGGAAACCAAATACCTACGCGGAATAGGCTTCTACAGCGAGGACGAAATGTCGTGAGAGGTGTGAACAGATTTTTTCCCTTTGATAAAGAAATGAGCGAGCTCCGAAACTCACAAAAAATTCTAATGTGTGATTAAATTACTTTCCGGCATCTCGTTTTATTATCTTGGAATGAAAAAATATCGAGAAAAATGAAATATTAGCACGCGGGGAAAGACCGATGGAGAACCAAATTAAAAACTGCCACCGTCAAAATTCCGTCGAAAAACGAAATAAAAGTAAAGCAGGATTTTATGCCGTCGCCATATGGAAACCGAAACTTGAGCGCAAGCATAAAAAGCTAACGCTTTGTATAGCGCTTTAAAAGACACTATGGAGAAAGAGAGAGAGAAATATTTCATGAAGAGAAAATGAACAGGTGAAAGGAATGGCAAGGAATAGGAAAAAAATACCCAAGAGAACTCCCGGGATGGCGGAAGAGCGAGACGAGGGGAGTGGATTGGGGAAAAGCGCAGAAAAGAGGACCGGCGGATGACGGAGAGAAGAAAGTTTCGAAAGGAAAATAGGAGATTGAAGCCGAGACTTTTTCGCACGTGAGTAGCGCCTAGCCTTTTATCCTACCGTACACGACGAGGGCCCCAGCGGATATCCTCTCAACTGAGAACAAGTGAGCGGACTTTTTATTTTTCATTTGTCGCTCCTCTTTGTTTAATTACACTCTACATTCCTCCCATTCGAATTCTCAAACGGAAAGTACCAACGTGCCGCGATGTGGAAGGGATGGAGTTGTTGAGAATTTGTTGCAGTGAGAGAGAGAGAGAGACAAAGCGAACGCACAGAACGGGGGTGCACGCGCACCAACGCGTTGTAAATTCAACCGCACAGAGAGGCGCATCCTATTTGGGAATATTTATAGAGCTCAAGGAAATGATTTATACGGATGTGAATTCTGCCTTTGGGCGCAGTTCCGTCACTCTTTTCTTTTACTCGTAAGCCGAATTAGTGCGACACACTAACATACCTACCACGAAATATATTTTTGCAGTTTTTCCTCAAAACGGATAACTATTACCTTCTTTTCCGTTTATAAAAAAAGTAACCTGCATTTAAATTTTAAAAAAGGAATCATTAGAGAAACTAGAGTCAGAAATCCAACTTTCTTTCTTAAGTAAAACGTTTCCACCATCAAAATAAGCACACGCACAAACGATTTTTAGGTTACATTTCTAACGGAGGTTGCGTTCGATACTCGTATAAATATATACAATTAATTCTGGAATCGAGAGGGGCTGATGGAAGGGTAGGAGGATATGGACAAGGAAAGCAATTTAGAGAACATCACAAAATTGCACAGTTTTTAGGGAAATCGAACGTGAAGATAGCACGGTGAAAGGACCTGAGATCATCCTGGATGCCAATAATGAACGACTAAGGAAAAATGAATTTCCTTAGCATTAAAATGTCTACCCCTTCCACGCCTCAAACCTTTTCATAAGTGAAAGAACACAGACGATGAATTCTTTTTGACAAGGCATATTTAAACTTTAGTATACTAAAAATACAAAGGATCTCATAAGATGGTGTTGAATTTGTGGTATTTTATTGTGGAGCTAAAGTTAGTCAAAAAGTCGACCACAAAATTCTTTCATGCGTACAAGCTCCGTGTTGTGGTGTCAAAAAACCGCCAAATTCTAATTTAACTTTGATGTAACGTCCACAAGTGTCATAGGTGCATACTGCTGCTGAAAATTATGCTAACACACGCAAAACTACTTAAATCAATATTCAGATTGTGCATCAGTTTCATAAGTCAGACAGCAAAATGACGAGAAAATGTTATCTTTACCAATCCTAACTCGACGAGTTTATGGCTTTCGCAAGATATTGATTTCATTGACGATGACCACCAATGTATGACTTGATCTTACAAATTTCAGCCAATGCATGATTTGATCTTAATATTTCTTCCTCAAAGTTCTGTGTTACCATTAATGTCGTCTAAAATCCTTCAACGGACTTTCCTTTCTCACATTAGTTGGACAATAATTTACCCTGTAGTAAAATGGAAGCCAAATTTGCGTGTAATAATTAAGAATTGGTAAAATAAAGCATCGCAAGATTATATGGAGTGAAGAAGCAACTAATGATATCGGAAAGAAAGAAAAAACATGCGGACGATGAACTTTTTAAGGGATACTAAAAAGTTCTTCCCTTTATAATATGAAACAACTCCACCAAGTTACGAAGAAAATTACGAGAACAGCCTTTCAATAACATAGGAGAACACATGAAGAATAGAAAATGGACGGAGTTTAAAAAAATCATCTGCTCTCATCACCCACACTTTCGGAAATCCGAGAGAAACATTTGATAAACCGAAAAGCGTCCACATTTCTTGGAGTATACAAGTATGCCATGTTCCCGTTTAGTCCTATTTTTGGAGAAATGCCTCCGCTCCGCACGCAGATGCAGAGATCTGCAGTACACGAGGGATGTGCGAAATGTGCGATAAGTACCCGAGTTTTCACGGAGGCAATATCCTCACGAGGAGAGCAGTTGGAAAATTTTCTCGATCAAAATCAACTGGGCACAAGTACGCAATCTTTAATGTCCTGGAAAAGTCGCTTGCCATCAAAGGACGCGATCGAAACAGCAGAAGTCGAATCCCAGACGAGGAAATTGCTGCATTTGCCGCGGCCCCTAAAGAAGGGGAAGTGAAAAAACGCGACCCACTGGCATCCAAGCCATTATATCCGTAACGCCTTCCGTGGAAATACATTTTTAACTCCTCAGATACCCCTTTGAAATGAAATATATCACCCTGCCGTAGATCATACAGTTACTGTTTTCCAAGTAGTGTAAGAGAGAGGAGGAGGTCGTCCTTGTTCGCTCATGTAGTGGAGCCAGAAGAAACTGACCACGAAATTTAGCTTCCTGAGATTCGGATAAATGTGCCTAAAATATGAAATTAATTTTATTTTCCATTGAGTTCGAGTGATTAACTTAAATGTATATCCACGTTAAAGTTTCTACTTGACACGGTAAGAGCTACCAGTAGGAGAAAGTAGCTAATTGAATTTTTCTGATCATCTGGAATGTCTTAAAAGCACCGTAATGTTCGTAAAACTACGTCCTGCGCAATAATTAACATGAAAAGTACTATTCCGTTTTCGTGGACATATAAACCTAATAAAAATTATCATTGTTACGCAATATCATATTTATGTAATAAATTTAGCTACGGTAAATGAGGGAAAACGACCTCTTTCCCAAAATTCAAGTTGGTTGGCAGGCAAATTACTGGAAGAATTACCAGGTTGGGCCGAATCGCCTTCATGTTTGCGGTTGTGTACAACATACCAGAGAAAATTCGTCAAAAAAGATATATAAACAACGATACATTTCGTGAAAATCAATAAAAATGAGCAGCATTACGGCCAAAGCTAATATGCTTTATGGAGCAGTACAACGCTCATGACAGCTGAGATGAGGGACTGTACCTGTATCACCACGATCTATTTATTCTTCCCCTCATCGCTTTTGAACTCCAAACACTTGTACGGGCGCTGTGGATCTACCAGCGACCTTCGGCTCAAGGCCATCATTTCTGCATTGGAGGGCTTTTGAAAGGCTCTATTCATTCGCGCATTCCAGGATAAGCTGCGCTGTTAACACTGCCAATTGTTGTTCTCTGAATTCGATTGCACAACTACCCACTGTTTAAATCTCACTAGTGGAACGTCGACAGACACTTTTTTTTGTTCTGATTTGAGTATCTAGAAAATTAAGAACCTGTTATTAATACAAGCTGAGTTCCTGAAGGATGTCGATTGAAATTACATCTTGAAAACGACTTGCTTTTCTTCCTTGTACCGTTGTTTTTATTTTTGTCTTTCGCAAACCTTAGTATCAAAACAAACTAACTGGATATCAACTCATGTGGGTGTGGGTAATGGCAATGATCAAAACGCATTACAAAGGGAGTACCAGAGATAGCAAAACCTTTTCCTTTAAAATTACATTTTCATGGCACTAAAAGAACATTTTAATAAAAGATCTCAGATTGATTCAAATACTGAATAGATCAAATGGCTGACGGCGGTTACAAAATCGATGTATCTACATCGTTTTAATTTGTGCATTTCTAAACTCTAGGTCAGAAGGTGATACGGGGTTACGAGGGCATGAATTGGTAAAATTTCGAATTAGAGTTTTAAACTCATATGAAGAGAAGACGCGGATAAGTTGTAAATGACCTATTAATCATATACATATAATTAAAATTTATAAAAAACCGAGATGTCAGACAAAGACACTGGAGGATGCCACTAGATCTACCACTTTTTGCTCCATATGCTATTATTGAAAGTTAATAAAAAGGTTTTAACATATTCAATGTTATTCATTCATTCATCAACGATAATTTACTCTAATCGATAGCAAAAAATGTCCACCTATGAATAATCATAAAAACAACACGGATGGGGTCATGCAAAAAGAAGTTACTCGAAACACGGTATAATGGACGGCAAGCTAAGAAGACAAGACAACTGCACGGTGAGACGCTGGGGAATATTTTCTTCGCGAATGCCGACAATGGGCGATCTCTTTGGTATGGTGGGAACCCTTAAAAGCTTCGACCTAATGTGAATAGCTCGGAATGAGCCGTATTTTTCATCTCGAGGATGAAGACGCTTTCTAAAGAGAAGTCATAAAAACATGGGAAACATTATATTCAGTCCAGCATTGGGACGGTAATCGATTGCATCGAGATCCGACGGCGGCGCTAAGAACTGGATATCCCCCTTCCCATAACACCCTCTTACACACTTAAACTTTATTACTCATGGATAAAAACCGGACGTATGAAGAAAGAAGTAAAAAAATTACTAGAGGAGTTTCAAAGATATTGAACTGTAGTAATAACAATGACGCATGCTGCGATTCACAGAATGGAGAGAGATGTGGTTCCTTCTACTTCAAAGAGGGAGAAATGTACTGACTTATGACCGATGGACTGCTAATTCAAAATCTGAAACGTAGTAAGATACCATTTTAACTATATTCTCTTAAAATAATTTAAGCTCTTGCGGAAAATAATCTGTTAGCGTAAAACATACAGTTGAATTAGCATTCATTACACAAGGCTAATTAGATCTATATTAAAACGTGTAAAGCAAATGAATGAATTAACGCAAAAAGCGTGCGGTGTAATATGTTAGTTTGGAGACAAGTTTGATCAGCAATTAGCTTCAATGATGACCATAAGGCGCACCTTTAGGACAATTTTACGTCATGGTTAAAGCTAAACCCTGAGCTACAAATCCATTTTGGCAGAAATGGTAATGAACAAAATGAAACTCTTCGGTATGAATTAATAGCAAAGAAACTAGAAGTGTACCATCTGATGGAATTATCCCTACACCACCACGAGTTAGTTGTCTGCGACCAAGCCTGATATCGTTCTCTTCGAACATTTCGCGCATTCCATTCCCGTGATCGAGTTTCCGGCACCAGCTGAAAAGAACATGGATGGAAGCGAAGGAGAGGAAAAAAGGGTCAGATTTCAAGATTTGCTTTGCTAACTGAGGCAAATACTCGTATACACGTACTACTCTGTGCAGGTAATACGTATTTCTCATCAGAGGAGAACTCGGAGTCAAAGGCTTACTGATAGACTACATGAAATGCACCCCGGCCTGCAGGGCGAAGGCGGATGCACTCGCAGCGGGCATGCAAAAGGCGGTCCTCCTGGGCGTCTATTATGTAACTTTTCGATCGAGAAAGCGTTCGTCTCTGACAAAGTTCTCTCCTCATGCCTTTGGCTCGAACGGGAAATAAGTTTCTGCGAAGAAACGAGACAACGGTGGATGGAATTTTGAATTCCAATTGAAAATGGGCCGTGGGAGTCCAGTGCGTATAGAGCGCTGAGCTACTAACCGGAGGGCTGGTGCTCGATTCCGGATGACGCCTCTGCACCCTCAGCTTTACCCAAGCTATGTACCATTTTGCGGGTACCAGGTTATCCTAGGTAATCGCAGGCGATACAGGGAAAGGAACGGACCCCCCTTATCACCCTGATTTGCGAATTACACACGCCGTTGGGCTTAATATTGGGTGAGCTCCCTACCTCACCTACCAAATCAACCTTCGGGTTGAGTACTAAAAAAAAACTACACGATACCCCGCAAGCCACCGCTAAGGCGTGTGGCAGGGGAGTTATGCCACTAGCAATTCCGGCTATCTTGTTAGGTTGTCTCGTTCCAGCTATGATTTTTCAACCATCATATAGAGTGGCCTCGTTCCAGAAAATATTTCAGAAGCTGATAATTTTTTCGCCTCTGCCGGGGCCCGCGACCTTTAGTTCAACAGGCGAGCGTGCTACCCCTAGGCCACCTCGCCCCGAATACTGTGATTGAATAAATGAAAATATCCGTATAAAAGCTTTGAGGCCCCTTCGTATGCTCCGTTCGCACGACCGTGGCGGACGTGGCTACACTGGAGCACCTTCCTGCCGGCTATAATGACGGGAATGAAACCAGACGTTTGCAGGAGGCTCCCGAGGTGGATTTCCACAAATGTGGAATAATAATTTCTTTGGCGGGCGATGCGAGGGTTCACCTAAAATATGAAGTACCGCAATCATTAGCGGATGGAAATGCTAAGGATGCCAGGGAATATTGACCCTATATAAAGCTGTGGGACAAACAGGATTTTATAGAAATCTCGTCCGAACAAAACCATTGAAAAAATATTTTTCCAAGGAACATAAAAAGCCTTCGTCGTCACGCACTGTTATTTTTCGTTCAGTCGGTTTCTGAACCTGTCGCAGAAGCGTTCGCTCGAGATGCCTTTATTTATTCCAAAACGGATGAATCCTTCATCGTTGGCGTGCTCTCTTAGAGAGTGCGTGTGCTGGGGTCGAATCCTACAAGGATGACCGGAATTTGAAAGGAAAACAAAGAAGACGAAGGGACGTATCACACACCCTAGCAGGGAGCGGAGGAATGGTCTTTTTCATTTTGGGAGGTCTTTATCATAAAATGCATAACTTCGACTCCACTGAATAGACTTCACAGAAGTGCGCACAATGCAATGCTATTTCATCATATCCACGAGCATTTAAGTTATTATTCAGGCTGTTTACCGAGTAGAGGTAGATTTAAATTTTTTTAGACTTTCATCCCTTCAACTCCACCCACTGCTTTAACTAATCCTTGTGGACTTGCGTAGTTATTTTGAACAAGATCTTATACCTCATATACCACTCTTCTTTACCCCACCGTCTTCCTGTCCATACCCAAGATAAAGTCGATCTACCCTCCTGGAGTTTCCTTTTTTCAACCTTTTAACGCTTCTTTGTCCGAATGTCTCCGGTACGGTTGTACGGTTATGATCCTAAACCAAGCTCTCAGGCATGAACTCATAGGCAGAGAAGAACACGGTTTAACGATATCAACAAAAACAAGTGCACTCGCTAAGATGCCAGATGGCAGACTGGCAAATGAAATACACACGAAGTGGGTTTCGTACGAAGACGTTCGTACTCCCACTGGTTTGAGCGGAATATTCCAATTCTCGACAACTTTGGATAGCACCTCGCACAAAGAAGAAAAACAAGTATTAATCGAAAAGGAGTGTTTGCTCTCATAAGAACAAGATAAATTTCATTAAATATTTAATGGGTAATGAAAGTGAGTAATCAGTCAGGAGAGAATATGGTTCCATTTACCAAGGGATATTTAATATTGAATCAATAGAACTTTTTCGCAGGCGTATTTACACCTCGCATATAACAGTTATCCAATCATGACGAACAAGAATGAAGATGTTTGCCACCGTAAGTCCGATCAAAATATACCGTAATGTAAATTCAACTTCTTACTGTTCGCCTGCTATGCATATGCAATCTAATTGAATTTTAACTCCGAATGACGAGTATACATACAAACCACATAGTCACGCAGTGAATATGCGTCACGTTGTTAGCTTGTGGAAATCGAACAAACCACCACATATAAAGTAATATGTATATAATGTATGTTATCCATTGGATTGAGAGAAAGCTAATATTCTAAGCGTGTTATACTTCGACTTACAATATACCTTAAGAGGACGAAATACGATGAATTGAGAAGCAATCACAGTTCGGTGACCAGTCAAAAAGAAGAACAGTAAATATTTGTAAATTCTCACGTTAACTTAAGCTCTTGCTTCAACGAAGATATTATAAAAAATACAGGTACTACACAATATTATTCTCGGAAGACTTTTATTTTCGCTTACGTCGTAGGCTTTCAAGGGATGAGGTGGATTCGTTGTCGGAAAATATCCAGTACCGTAATGAAGCAGCCACCGCCAGTATCATTAGCCATCGAATTTCAAATCAAACACCGCGACGTGACGCAAAGACTCGACAACGGCGCAATCGGTAAAACAGGGGCGTAATAACTTCCCGAGGGAGAGTCAGGCAGGGGTGAGGAGGGCGGGGGAGAATCACGCAAAGGTGACTGCGAATCATTGATCCCCCTTACGTACTTTTTTTAGAAGGTTTCTCGTACCCCATCCCGCATGAGGAGTCTCTCCTCGTTTGCGCACTGACGAACAATAAGGGCGCACAGCAGCGGAAGGGAGGGAACGTGAAAAAAAACGCGGAACGGCGCCGCGACGTCGTAGACTCGTTACCTTGATTGAGAGAGGAGGGGGAGGGGCGGTCAGAGGTGAGGATGAGTACACAGAAGGCTCTTGGAAAGAAATATATTTCTCTCCACACCCCGCATTAACTTCCCCACCCCACCCTTCAACTTCCTCTTCGAGCCTCTGCATAGGTGCACAAAAGGCACGTTCGCCGCCGGGTGATTTTTTGCGACAAACGTCGACGAGAGACGCCCGAGGACGCGGACTGCGAGCCAGTCGCGGGGCGGGGAGTCTGGTGATTGCGAGTCGTCTCCCAGGGGAAAAGAAAGTGGGCAGTGACGGGGGGGGGGCTTATTCCATGAAATACGTCACACCCATACGGAGACGACGTTTTCCAGGTGTGACAAAGTGTGACGACGGGTGATGTGACCGAGATGAAGTGTGTCGTGTCATAAAATCTTTGGTTTTTTTTAGGCTTCCTGACGAGCGACAACTACGTGGCGGGGACTGCCTTTACCCCAAATGGGCAAAGTTTTAGAAGTGAGTGAGTAGGAGAGTGTGAACAACCCTGTTGTGTTTGCATGGAAGGCACCATCGGAAAACCACCTCCCAAAGAATATCGTGGTTGAGAATAAAAAGGACAGAAAAGAAATATTTCCGATGAAAGAAATTTCCCGAATATTCTTAGCTCATGAATCACACTTCGTTACTCCCGCTAAAAAGAATCAGTTCAATTCGAAATAGTTAGGAAAAGTAAAAGGAAATACTTAGTAAAAAGAGTAAGAGTTTGAAACCCTGCGGAAATAGCCCCTCACGGCACATTGCTACTTGGTTTTTGCATAATCTATAGAATAGATAACATTTTAGGTCAAGTTCGTCGGCGTTTCCTCCGCGAAATGAATCTATTTGGTGACTTTGAATAATAACTAAGCAGCAAACACCTGTTAGATTAGCATTACCAGTAAGTAATTAGGGGTTAAAGGTAATCTAAAAAATGATTCCATATCACTATAAACTCATGTAAAAAAAATCCATGTATCTACATACCTAACAACGTAATGTGTCGGTTCAAAGAGGGATTCAAACAAGTGACCTAAAGAGACGGAGCGCGCGTGTTTACCAGGGTCGGCAAAGTCTAATGAATGCATGCGATTGATCAATTTTTTTTACATAATTTCGAATTGTAAATGATTTTATTCAGCCGCAGCTTCAAAAGGTTAGTGGATCGAGGGAAATTTATTTTCCACTCCATGAACCCGTCTCTTAAAACTACCACTCCCGTTTACTCCAACTCTTGATACGCCCTGTACACTCAATTAATTAAGGAAAAAAAGACGAGGCCAAGTATATGAGTAGAAGCTTCACGTCCAGAACGTGAGGAAAACAAAAGAGGAGTCGACAGACTAAAAATAAAAGATTTAAAACACACCGGAGGTATGAAAAAAAGTAAAGGAACAAATTAGAACCAGGAACTCGAGGAACACACTCGGCGCAGATTTACCGAAGCAGCGAGGGACGGAGTGGAGGAAAAGGGAATGAGGGGACTGAGTACGCCGAGGAACCCGGGACCTTGACAATAACCCATCCATCCCACGGAGATGAGAGATGAAAGAACCATCGACATGGCGAGGAGACGGTGGGTTACGGAAAAATAATCATTCGGCAGCCCTTGGGAAGGATGGGGAAATGATCACTGGGTAGAGGAGGGGTGTGCGAGTCGATCGGAAACGGAGTGAGAATAAATGATATCGAAAAAACAAAGGGGGGAAGGAGTAAGGGGAGAAGAAGGGCCATGAACTTATTTACGACCCGAGTGCCGGGAGTGGAGGAGTTGGAGGGGGATCGTTGACATCGATGAGGGGGAGAGAGGGAAAGGGTGGGGATGACGTCAACACCCTCAGCTCTCCCGATTAGGAGTGGAGGCGATGGACTGACGGTGGGGGTTGAGGAGGGGCGGGGAGAG
>LYUA01000137.1:1423695-1442579 GCA_002093875.1 Calopteryx splendens
CCCCCCCCCCCCCCCCCCCCCCCCCGCCTCTCTCCACACGCAAGCTCACACGCGAGCACACGTCTGGCTCAACCTTCCTCCCACCATCCCACCCGGTACACACCCAGCCAACTCCTAGACCACATGACCGCGGCAGAGGTCACGCAACATGTGCCCCAGTCATTCATGACACCACGACGCCGATCGAGTGAGGAGGGGGAGGAAGTGATTGTGGGGGAGGGGGAAAGGGGCGAGGAGAGGGAGCTGTCTGCTGTCCACGGCGGAGGACGAACATCACGCGCAGGAAAAGAGAAGACAAGTGACACAGAAAATGACTTCGGCCTCAGCTTCCGTCTTTCTGGAAGTAGAATCTGGTGTTCTGACTGAGATTAACTTAATCCAATTCGCTGACATTTAGACGAAGTTGGAAACTGAGAGGGCGGGAAATGACGAGACAAACTCAGACCACTCTCCTGGAATCGCATAGTGTCGAGACATCGTCGGAATTCTGATTAGAAAATGAAGATGAATACCAGCATCCAAGAGTAAGCGCCAGGCGCTGAGTCCCTAGCAGAGGCGATGAAATGGAAGTCTGTGATCTCATGCATAACTGCCATCTATATAATATGAATTATGCATTTATATTTGACCGAAGTGATCGACTATGATTTCAATACATTTGATAAATAAAATGGGAAGGCAAAATTCGTGGCGTCTGCGTTAAACTCGATGAAAGTCGTGAACAGCCACGTTCAATCACGACATTAAATCTTAGGCCCCAGAAATAGTGAGGACCGCACCGTTCCGCGCCATTCGGGAAACAGACGCTGCCTATCACAATGAGACGCATCAGTGGAAGGCGAGAAGGTAACGAATGTTTTCATCCCATCCGACGTGCTTTGAAAAACACCAAAATGGGCCACCGAACAAGCCTGTGGTTTCCGAGAACTCACCTGTCACAGGCGTGAGAGGCCAGTGCACTGATCATCATGGCATTGCAACTGCCACAGGAAAAGGAAGGAAATAAGGGGGTGGGTGGAAATTACGTGGGAAAGTGTAGTTGGAGGAGGGCTGGGGGCAGAAGGGGAAAAAGGTGGAAGAGGTGGTGAAACGGCTGGAAGGGGTGAGCTTCGCCGGTAGCGGAGATGTGTGATTCTCCGACAGCACAACCCCAACCTCCCTTCCTGTCTTTATCGGTCCCCGCCCGACTCAGAAGGACCCTATAAAAGGGCCGCCATCACTGCTTTACATGGCTCGTGTGGACGGATACGGGGTGGCACGGGGGAGGGAACGGAGTTGGGTGAAACTGGGAATGTACGAACCCGGATGTGCGGTGAAACAAGGAGCACCACCAGTCTGGGTTCCCATTCAGAACCGTTGGCTCTGTCGGTCTCTTCCACGCCCCCGCCTTTTCCTGCGAAAAACTACTGCGGTAACGCCGTGCAGGCAACCAACATATCTATTCATAATGCATCCCCTTGCTTATAAAAAAAAATACCGTGGAAAAGTTTCCGCCGTCGAAGCGAAGCGGAAAATACGTTATACCGGATGTGAAACCACACGAATTTTCCCATCTCCGGCGGTTTATGAAGTAAGTTTAAAGTATGACGAGCAGGATGAAAGGAGACGATGATTAAAAACTGCTATTGCTAGGCGTCATCATGAAGGTGTATCGGATTAACCTCGTGAGTTTATGTGCTACATGTGCATAGAAATGACGAAATATTTTTAAATTATCCGGAAAACAGTGAAAAAGCAACGTATTTCAGGGAAAAGAATCAATTCTCAGGTTCAGCAAGATTATTAAATATGAATGATATTTTAAGTATGGAATAAACAGTAGCGAACCTCTCGCCAAAGAAACACTGCCATTATTTTAATATTAAAGCTCGCTGATTAATTTTGAGACAACCCTTAAATTAATTGAAACTAAGTCTCAGCAGAATTCAGGAATTCACTTCGCACCTTTCACCATGCCACATAAACCACAGTAATAAACCCGAAGGTTGGTTTAACACACATAGTGCTACTAAATTCAAAAGGAACGTGGCCCAAAATTACAATTATTATATTGGTTATTTTCCACTCTCCCGCTCTCTGACAGGTTTACTTTTCTAATATCACAGAATAATGTTTAATGATCTTTTGTGCACCACAAAGAAATAAATAACTGCCCTATCTGTAATGTGGAGGAGGATCTAGAGCATTTTATGGAGATAATTACTCAATGGAAAATAAATTAAGTCTTAAATTGCAAAATAATTAGTACGCATTCGATTTGACTCCTTTAAGAGGGCAAATGACAACGTGCGAGAGTGGTGAACTGTATACAAATTCCAACTATGATGCTAAAGAATAATTATTAAAGCGCCTGCTACGCTCGGTAATAAAAAGGAATACCGGCTAAAAGCTTGACGAGCAAAATAATCGATTCACTCCTGAAGAAATAAGTGGGGATGTTGAATTAGACCGACAGAAAAAAATCTCATTCCTATTCCCGGAAGTAATGCATAAGGAGGGCAGGAAAACAAGAGGCTCTGTTGCAAAGGGGTGCAAGGGGCGATGCAAATTTCGTTCTACATCGTCAATCCTTAATGCATAATAATTATGATCGGTAGGTATTATGCTTCAAGCATTACTTACAACGATACACGAAATATATATTGACGATTTCCACGGTTATTAATAAGACTAGTTCGTCCAAACTACCGTTTTGTAGCGTTAAGAATTGAAGGAAAAAATCATTAAAAATACAATCCTTCAGAACCTACTGTGGTTATTGCAAACTACATTCACAACAAAAAATGCTTTTAACTGTATGAATGCCTTTAAATTTAAAGCTGAATTACATTTCTCATAAATCAATATTCCTCCAACTTACATTTGTTTCATTTAAAATTTAGCAAAGAGAATTTTTGGGTTAATTTCTCGGTACAATGTTACGAGTGCCTAGGGCAAGAGAGGCAGAGCTTTTCATAATTCACTAAACCAGGTGAAGGCTCCTTCAAGCTTAATTCTTTTATCCCAAATACCGAGAATTCCTTGGGTTGGATGGACGCATAAGGGAAATGGCCAGAAAGGTTGAAAAAGCCCGCAAACTCAAAAGGTCCAAGTTCCCATGAACCTCCTATCCCGACAATCCCTTCCGGTCACTCAACCGGCTTTCACCGAAAGCAATCAACTTCACTCTTCCCCCGCTATTTGCAATCCATTCGCAGCCCCACACTTCCCCCAATCTCCAACCCTCCCCGGTCCCCAGTCCACCCATCTCCCAGAGCCGATATAGCCCCCAGCCGGGCCACCGGGCAAATTCTCACGTCCATCCCTGATCGACTCCTTCAATTTTCAATCCCGTCGATCCTTCGAGCATGCCCTCACGTCCTCGGGGCCACCCGCGCCCAAAATCCTGACACTCCCGAAGTGGAAGGGAGTCATCGAGTTAATTCTTTCGTGTTCATCGAAATTTTGTGGACACGGAGGGAGAGAGAGAGAGAACGCATAGGTTGGGAGAGCACCGAGGAAGAAACCGATAACTAGCCTCCACTCAAAGAGTGAGATAGCAACTGCCTAGCTACTTTTTTTCTTAATTATTAGGCCATATTTAACATGCGATTCTCATTAAAAACACAGTAATCACTCAGAAAATTGGTTTTGATAGGAGAGGGTAGTGGTCCCCAGAACCCCTATTTAGAGTAGAGAGGCCAATTCGTTTCCCAGTAAAACAATTCCTTCTCCCACGAAGTTCGCACGTTCCAGAAAATCGCACCTCTTGGATTTTGGATGGGGTTAATGGGGTTATAAAATCATCACCCGGTACCATTCGGTCATTGGCCGAACTCTCTACCCACTGAGCTACAACGATGCCAATTTGATGCTAGCACACATAATCATTAAGAGATAGGACCGATTAATAGGCCAGAAGAGGTGTCTTCGAAATCATCAAGGGAATATAATGGTAGCCTAGTGGCAGTTAATTTTGAACATATCTCATATCGTACTACAACCGCTAACATACAATTCTCTCGTAAAATAAGATAAATAAATAAAAATTAGCATGGTGTATATAAATCTCTTAACATAAATTGTGGATAGTTAAAAAATGATGCGGAATCATTTCCGTGCCAAATACCCTTAACGGAGGTGTTCAAGTTATCATGTAGATGTAGCTGAACCTCCCAGGTAGATGTAACATCAATGCGTGGATCTTTGGAAAGTTACGGAATTAACAATGGCTGGGTGGGCCTCTCCTGTTTTCCGAATGGCTCGGATACCTTGTCTCAATCCACTCCATCTCTCAAGCAGATTCCTACTTCCCTTCCTCCTCCACTTCCCCACCTCCGAAACACGTCACCCATTATCTCCCGTTCCAAAACCCTCCGAGCTGATGACACCCCCATTATCCAATCCTCGACTATCCTTCCCCATTCTCTTCCCATTCCCTACGGCCAACCCCCCCTCCCCCCGGAAAATGTTGGTCCCTCCCTACCCCGCCAACTAACTCGGTTCCTACCATTCACCTCCCTCGGGAAATAGCGGGCAATGTCGTAACGATTAGTGTTTTGGTCTTCTCCCTTGTCGAGGACACGAGTTTGCATTTTCCTGAGTGAGATTGCTTTGACCCCAAGAGTTGCAGATAAGAGGGACAAGTGGACATCCCAAAAGTGCCACTTCACTCCCAATAATTTCGGGTGAATTATTTTCCTAAACCTTACCGAAAACATTCCACGTCATCAAATATTTTACAGCTATTCACTGAAATTCTTCCTGATGACCAACAAAAGCTCCGACACCCAACTACATAAACGAAATTCGTGGCGATAAAATGTTAAAACCTTCTCACAGTGATACTAGACTGGCGGTGGGTAATCGATGCATGATAAGATCTTTTATTAAGAACGTAATATTCGAACTGAGTTGGTATTGATACAATAAATGTTTATAATCGACTCATTCCAATAACTAGGTATACTACTATACTATATACTATAATATATACTACTTAAATGGTATCTAAAGCCATTACGATCAGAGAAGAAACTTCAATTAAAATAAATACTCGAAAATGGAAAACTTCGCCTAACTTAACTCCACGAGTGATAAAATATTTTCCAATGAAGAAATTACTCAAAGTTTTTGAACACTCGTAAAGAAAGCTCAAAATTTCCCCACAGTGCTCTTCTTTTGAAACCATAAACTAAAAGCTTTAAGAGGAGGCTTTATGAGCAATTATTTTCTTTAAACTAAAAGCAATAGGCCCTACCCATGTTTACAATTTCAATGCAAATTAGCGTAAGGCCAATCATAATAATTCCTTAAAGCAATTTGTTTCGTTATGCTTCCAAACCTGCCGATAATGTCTGGTAGCTTTATATCATCGGCTAAAAATCAAGTCCCAAGGCATAATGGCAATGGTATTTTTGTTCGAATCAATAGTTAAATTTCGAAATGATTTCAACCTTCGGAAAACTTGAAAAGAATAATAGTAACTTGATCACTTCGTAACGATATTTAGTCCCGGAAATATTTAACAAATTCAAATTAACTGCATTAAGCGGGGATATTTGGCAAAATTTTGCGATAAAATTCGAAAGACACCACTTTTTCAGTCTACGCTCAGTATAAGCTTAAGTACTAGACTGAAAAACTATTGCCCATATAAAACTTTTATTCTAATATCACACCTTGATAGCAAATAACGTAACTTTGGAAGAATGATAAATTTAGAGAAAACAATATCTTGGAAAAAAAATGTACTGTGGTGAAGGGAAAAACCAGAAAATAATGTATACTTTTTCCCCCCTCGACTATTTTATAACTCATCAAGTCCACCGCTTCCAGACCTATATAATCCCTTCGAACCTCCTTTAACACCATTAGCCACCACTTCCCATGCATCACTTGCAGCATTTCCCCAACCCCTCCTTCCCACCCGCATTTCCCCCACCTCCCCCATAAACCTACCCCTCCCCTCGATCTCCCCCTCTCATACCATTGCATTCCTGCGACCCCCTTCCAATTCTCCCTCCCTTCCCCGGCCCGCCGCCCCACAAACCCCTCCCCGCAGCGCAACATCCCATCGCTGTCTCGACGCCGGCCTTCCGGACCGGATAAGACCGTCGCCGTCTCATCGCCCGCCTACCCACACACACGCACGCTCGCTCACTTCCAACTAATTGCCCTCGCGAAGGCGGAGGGAATGAGCGGAAGGAGGGCTGCCTGGCTGCTGCAGGGGAGGGACATAACCCCTTCATCCTCCAATCTAGGAAAAGCAATAAATGCCCCAATAAAAAAAATTCCCCCCTCTGCCAACTTATCCCTACCGCGCCCACCTCACCTCTCCCCGATTCTTGCAATGGGAGGGATGGGTGAGCGCCCATCGAAAAATCCGATGCAATGCCGGCGATATTCTTATTCGGCAATGAAACGGCAGAAGCATTGGACGCCTATGTGTACGTATCTTGTTCAAAAAACATTTATTAACCATCGGATTTTGAGAAATCAATATTTTACTCAATTTTCAACCCGCAGTCCTACCAAACATCAATCCCGATAACCCACCTGCCCGCCTGGCTCCCTCACTCCGACCTCCCACCTCCTCCCTCCAGCCTCCTTTCCCCTCTCACGAGCCGCTGGTGCTGCGAAACCGACCCTTCCTGAATGGAACGCGGATGGAACGAGGCGGACAGCTGGCTAAAGCAGAGAGAGAGAGAGGAGCTGGACGTTCTCTTAAGAGGAGGCAACTGAGGACTGAAAAGGGGTGGAGGGGTTCTAATGGCGGAGAGGGAGGGAAGGGGATTCGGGGAAACAGATATCTCAAGAGGCGAGGGCGGCGACCATATCGGTGGTCTTGGAGGGACAGGAGAGAAGTATGGGGTGGAGAGCAGTGGCACACCGCCCTCTTGACTGGCTGCGCCTGCCCGCCCCTCCGGCCTCGGTACCTCAGCATGAGGTTGAAAAGCTGAAAGGGAGAGATTGTTCATCCGAACTAATGATCTAATTCACCCACATACAGTAGTGATCAATGAACTGTCTTTTTTTTAATTTATGGCTAAATGAACTTTAACGATACATTTAGTAGTTTTAATCTTTTCCGACGTCAATGCGCCAAGAATTTGGATTGGCAAACGAAAAGAGAACATTATCAACGAAAACTCATTTTTGGCCTGTGAACACAACGAAATCGTACACTAAATTAGGTCATTTGTTCTGCTAGGATCAGATAAATGTGGAGATATGTTCACGAAGACAAGGATTAATTGTGAAATTTTGTGGTCCATTATTAAATACCGAAATCCGAAGCAGAGACGTGATACATAGTTGCATCTTTTTCTCTCAGAGCTTTCGAAAAGACCTCCATGTTGAAGTTCTGTTCAGTGTTTCGTGCAGATATTTTATGAATAAGCTAGAACCCAGTCCATCATATCGATAACGTTCAGTATTCACATCAATTCGCTAAACTCAAAGGAGCATGGAGTAAATGGGTTTACGGTATTGGAACACATAGTAGCGACGATATGCTTGGTGGAATATACAAAAATTGTGCTCTTAAAAACGAACTGCAGAAAAAATCCGCAGGGGTGATGAACAATGTAGACACCAACACCAATAAAAACAAAAATAGAGCACGCTTTCCGGAGAAACCAGACGGCTATTCCCACGTAATGACGTGATACTGTGAATCACCAAAATCCACAATCACGAAATCTATTCATGGGAACGATTGCAGGTCGCAGACATCAAAACCATATCTCAAAATCGTAGACTATAACAATTGGAAGACGATAATGGAATATATTTCTGCTCATTGTACCTAATCTATTCGGGAGACAACTGGAGTAGAGGATATACGTATTTGATAGTAGATTTTTCATAATTGCTAACATCACAAATTTTATCCTGATTTTTCCACGTGAAATTTCAGAAAACACTTCTTTGGGAACGAAGTATTGCATTAGATGTTCAAAAAGAGCACCACAATTTAATATTTCATGCAACAATTTCAATCATTGGCAACCTTATCCACATGAATTACTTCAATAAGCTATAATCCAAGCGGAACAGTTCATGTGCCTGGTGCCTGTGTTCATGCCCTAGAAAGCGTAAGAACTTCAGAGAATTAACCTTAAGTTTATGATACAGTCACTTAAAATCTCATGTCACAATTATCAGTTTCTTTGCCCGATAAATTTTCAAAATAGACAATCAAGTTTCCGGAAAAATGAGGAGTCACATCTAGATCATATGAATCATCCGGGAAGGCTGACTAAGGTCTGACTCACGACCTCAGAACTGACGCATGGGCTCAATGGGAGGGGCATTTCCCATTGCGAAGGCTAAATGAGGCTCTTACTACTACTGTTATCTCTTAAAGGAATCACAGCAGCTCCACATTCCTTCCTGTTGGGCAATGTCACGTAAGTACACTAATAAAGAGTGTGAACCAATACCATTTCTGAAGGAATTGAGCCTAACTAAGCGACTACCTATATAATAAAATATTAAACGGAGAAATAAACTAAAGGGATATTCCTTCGATAAATGCTGAAGACACCACAAAGAGAATAAGTCCTAAATAATGATGCCTGAAATTGTGTATGAACATGACATGAACTTAATATTTCTATACTCAGGCCTAATATAATGAGACAGATATTCGTAGACGTTAGAATGCACTTTTTGCAAATAAAGTGCAATCTGAAGTGCCAACACTTTTGTACTTCTATGGATGCTTAATGGAGTTATAAAAGGGATGTGCGATTTAATTCAAAGACACCTTACTATGAGATAGAGGATATGCCCAACATTAATTCATGCAAGACGCAGGCGTTCCTCAAATACCGCTTAAATAATATAACTAAAACGCTAATAACTAAAACTTTACATCAACAAGGACGAAACATTTTCAATACACCTGATAAAAAACTGCCGTAATTCAGTAGGTACCACTGATTTCTAGTCGAAGCTTAGGTTCCAGGGTCACTGGAAACTCGTTGGGAATTTTTTTTTCTAACTATCCTTTCGCGTTCCCTGAGTGCGCGCGAGTTGGAGAAGACGCGTGTAGAATGTTTTTTTTATTTTCAACTCGATAAAAAGTTCGAAAACCACCGGCGCATCGGTAAAGGAAGATTTCTTTCGATGGGAGGTAGGAAAGTGGGGGAGAAGAAGGGAAATGGATAGTCTCCCACTCTCGAATCTCTAATGCACTCTTTCTTTATAGAGCCAAATAGCTCTCCCCTCACGCAATCCCCACTCCTCCATATCCAAACCTCCACATAAAACATGCAGCGCCAGTGCGGCGTGCCGCGGCTGCAGGTTCCGCGCTCGTGATCGCTAAGACATGGCCGTTGCCATGGAGACCCGGCGGCGAGATGGCCAATTTCGATCTCCACTTTCGCAAGATTACGGGGCTTCGGAGTGGAGGCGAGGTGGTGGGATGGACCGGGAGGAGTGATCTCCCATCGCGAGAACTTTATAAACCTGTGACGCATGGAGGAGGAGGAAAACTGGCAAACTTGGACAACAATTCGCACGTTCATATTCGCCACGTCGTTTAAACAAAAAATAATGGCTAAAGCATTCGAAAATGGTTTTTGAGCCCGCGCAGAAAGTACCCTGCCGGACGTTCAGTGACGGTTTCCACAGGTACCTCATGATTATTTATGTGAAATAAGGCTAAAAGCTCAATGGAGAATAGATCTACAACACAAAATTTTGTGTCAACTATATGTATCGCAATAAAATCCCTAAATCCCAACATCATTTTGAACTGATTTTCTGCCTTGATGAAATATTTTACCGGTCTATTACCTATAGCATAATACACTTAAATCCGATAATTTATTTGTAACTGCTATAATTCTTTTACTTTCACAACTCATTATTTATAATTAGCTCAATACCGACATATACCATTTGTTCAACCCGAGTATTCGGCCTTACTTTGAACACCTCCGATCTTACAATTCTAGCGTCCCTTTAGCTAAAGTTTCTGCCCCAAAAACGTGCAGGATTAATTCACAAAGTCATATCTCCTGTAAGATATATCTTCTGTCTAATTTTGATTCATAGGCTGATAGGTAGTATATTAATAATGATAAATAGTACAGCTTTACCAAATAAGCTGTCACTGTCAAATAAAGTGTTTACTTCTTGTAAGAATTTAATAATTTTGTTAGTTTAATCGGCAAATGGTGTGTCCTTTTCCACAATTCACTCATCTGAAGAGAAATCACTACTGCTTAATCAAACTAGAATTAAAACAAATTAGAATAATTTGCACATAGAATTTCACAATTCGACGAGATGAATGAGATGGGATATTTTTATATTATGTCACTTTATGCGAATTTATTACCAGATCCCCTTCCGATAACCACAAGGAAAAACGAAGAGTTAAAAAATAAAAATGTTGTAATTTCTTTCCTTTTGAGTTTTTATTTTAGACCTCTTTTGACGTTCACCGACTCTAATATATTGAGATGAGCACTACGACGAGATTTTTACGCGCACAGAAATTCACTTCCAGCCACTAAACAGTGGAAAAAAACAGTGAACACATCGACTTTTTACTTTCTCCTAAAACAATAAATGACAACAATAAATCAATCCCCTTACACCTTTTCAACTCTCACCGCCGCTATCCATCTGCTCTCAGCCAATCCTCTAACCCTCATCTCCACGAGCCCCCCGTCCGTCCCTACCTACCCCCCCTCCCTCACTTCAGCCCTTCGCCATATGAATGACTGAATAGCGGGACTCTTTCATGCCCCCCCTTCCTCCTCCCAGACCCTTTGAAACGGAAGTGCGGCGGAGCCTCGGGCAAAGTGGAAATTGGGTGAAGATCTCCCTTCCTCTCTCGCTCGCGCTCTCTCTTATTGCCACTTCCTACCTTCGATGAACGATACTCAAGCGTGAATCGCACGCAGCCAAGGTTGTGGCACAACGTCCTTCCGACCCCGCGCACCCGATAGGTACATGATCGTGATTCGGGGCGGGACACTTCAGAGAGGGGCCATCCAACGGATGAGATCGACTTCGTACGCATTCCTACAGGCCATCTAGCGCAGGGGTCGCCAGTTCAAACGCCTGCCTTGGGACTTTTGTGAAAGTTGACGACTTGGGGGAAACAAACGGAGACAATGATCCCGGTTCCGTTCGAGTACAAAAAGAACTGACGACTATGGCTGGAGGACGCTGGACAAGACTTCAATCAATATTAATGAATTAAAGAGGAAAATTAAAGATAATAACGGAAGTTACGCCCAAATGGGATGGTTCAGGAAATGATTTCACCGACACGGTAGCAATAAGAGACCTGAAACGCTTGTCAGTCTAAAACAGATGACTGATGAAATATTTTATACAATGATATGAAAACTGATTTTCATGCAATAGAGATAAGCATCAATATACTAACCGTGGCCACTTGATATAAAATGACAGATGCATCCCTGAAATTCTTCCAATAAATGAAAAAAACACAATGCTTGACCTTTGCACCGGCTTCCCTCTGACGTGATACCCGAGGCAATTTTATATCAATCAGATCGTGACATTGATTCATCCCTATATTCAGTAACATAAAATTTCTTTGATATCACGATAATTTAAAACTTAAGGATTTCAGTAAAATAATAGAAATTTTATTTAATAAAATTTCACTTAATGACCGGATTCAAATGAAGCAAATTTGCGATTATCCATTTTGTAGTCAAATCAAAACTTTAACACTGATAATTAAAATACGCACAGAAGAACACAAAAAAGTAATAATCTCATTTTCCCCACAAACCAGCGTCGCAGCGACCAAGTCCTAGAAATGTCTTCGTGGTAACTCGGGAGTGCGACACACCACTCCCCCGGAGCGAAATGATAATTTATAGCGGTAAGAAGAACCAAAGGCCGTAGCATAAAATCTTTAGCTGCGCTTCTTGAAAGACGATGAGGCAATAATTCGTGCCATCCGCTCGCAACGGAGGGAGGCCAGGCGCACTCCGAACCAACCCGAGCCGCTTCTTCCAATAAGCGACCCGCTGCTGCTCTGCCCCTCTTATTGCTTTTTTCCACCCTCCTCCTCCAAACACGGCTCTACGGAAATATTTGCCCCGCGTTCCCGAGCCACGGCCACCGATGAGAGAGAGAGAGAGAGCCTGAGATACACCTGCGGCCACCTGTGCCTTGGGTCGAACCTAGGAATTCTGAGATAGAACGGAGGGGGAAAGAGAGGTGGAAGGTGCATGACGAAAAGGGCTGGGGGATGCGAGAAAGAAAAGGGGGGAAGGAGGGACAGAGAATACTCAAGAGATGGGAGGGGGTCAAGGGAGCGGATGGAGGTTGTCATTGTCATCAGGCAAGGGGGCTGCAGCAATCCAGTTAATTACGACTCCGATCATACCTCCATGCAACGCTTCGCGTCCTTCCAGCCTGCCGTGCTACCTAGCGGATATTACCCAACTGCACTTCCTTTGGCAGGTAAGAGTTAATTCGCATAGGCAATGGGCAATTTTTCACCGGGGAGACAAGGCTTAGAGGCAATCTTCCCCAACGTATTCGGCTTTCATCTCAAGACTTAAAATATATTTTTAAGTATGAAGCGCTGGACAAGTCATGAAACTAGCAGCAAACCAAGAAATACTAAAAACGGCAATCGTGGCTCACTAAATGTCCTCAGCATACATTTCGGACCTGTCATGCGCACTTCGCCATTCATTTGATTTCTTCTGTTCCTTTTCGGGATTGAACGAGACACCGATTGTTCAAACTCTGGTGATTGGGTCACACCCCTTTCATATTTAGCTCAATCAGGGAATGACCTGGATGGAAGGCCTACAACAAACCGTAGAGGGTCAGTTATTCTGTGAGAGCCAGGCAGGAAGTAATAGAAGAATGGAGTTCTACATAAAGAGTAAAATAAATTTATAAGCTAATGATGAATAGAATAAGATCCTACACTAACATTACATAACACCGGGCAATATTTAAATCCACCATTTCCCTCGAGCAAGGTGTATTCCCAAAATGATTAGTCTCGAAACTAATTAAACCAAAGAAGGATATTTACCAGAAGCCACATAAAACAAATACCTAGTTTCTGCTAATGAAATAGGATATTCAACTCTCTAACCTGGTGCTTAAAGCTTGAGAGATTTTGATGTCCTCTACTGAAAACCTACCAACGGTAAAAAAACCAACTAGTAGCGTATGACCACTTGAAAATTCTTGGCCATTTTCCACTAAATAATAATCATTTATGCTCCGACTGGTGCAATGAACGCTTTTAAAAATAATATAATAACTAAACTTCCAAAAGTAATTACGCAGCCGTTGATAATTTATCGACGACTTGGAATATTTTGTTCCTCTAAAATGACTAGAAAATAAATGTGATGAAGAGGAAAGAATGAAAGGATCTCAATAAAAAATAGCCCAACAACACACTCTTTCTATCAATTTTTGTTTCTCTATGTTATTACTCTAACCTCCGACAATAGTTCTCTAGAGCTCTTTTAAGGCAGGAAAAAGGGAAAAACATGAGAAACAGCCGAATCCATATAGTTATATTTTTTAACCACCATAGTGTACCAAATACACGTGAAAATACTTGGAACGGGAATAACATCACGTGAAAAAATTAAACATAAATACTGCATCATTCTGTTAAGATGAAAGAGCAATTTGTTGCAGTATACATGCAAAATTGGACGAAGAAACAGTCAAACATTTTATTTAAAATGAACCAACCCGTGCGATAATCTTATAAACAATCGCATTGAATGAAAAAACTAATTATATCACACATTTTATAGCATACTTTAAACGTCAACAAAGACTTAAGAATCGTGTGACCTATTGGTTCAACCACAAGCAAAATGGCTGGACGACAATCCTCACAAAGAACAAGAGCAATTCAATTCAGAAAGTGTATCAACTCTTGAAATTTGGTCTTCATTTTTTACTGGCTATCTGTTCACTTATGGCTGAAGTTGGTTGTTCAGCATGATATTACATCAAAGCTCTGTTCTTGAAAATAAACAGAGTTCAGAGGAAAGCTGCCAGTTTCGTGAAGAACCGTTATGAACGAACAGAATGATCTACATTTTAATGGACAGTCTTAAGTGGGAGCCACTTGAAGCAAGAAGATTACATGCAAGTAATAAACAGTTGGAAAAATAGAAATCATTCAAGTTAAACAATGAAACATAAAGAATAATGTTACCTCGGCATCACATTGGTGGACGAGACCACGACGGGAAGTTGAGAGTAGTAGAGATTCACTGCCGAACAGATAGATAAAAGGAATCTTTTTACCCACGCACAATTCGTGAGTAAAATAATAGGGAATACATGCGAAAATTAGAGTATTAGGATAATTAAAGCATCCGGAATGTAAAAGGATTCAAAGTTTTAAATTCAATGAATTTCCTTTATGCTTGGTGACCTAACAACCCCTGCCACACGCCCTCGCGGCGGCTTGCAGGGTAAAGATGTAGATAATTAATCACCTATTCGCCATTTTATGAGATGACCTGGCACGGTTTTCATTGCATAAGACAGAACTTAATACCTCAGAAAATTATATGTACGGAGTAGGTTGAACAGAAAAATTTCAAAATGATTTTAATAACAGTACTTGGATAGCCAAATTATATTATGATAAACAATGTGGTTGTCCAGAAGGTAGATCACTGAGCTACTAACCGGAGGGCCTGGGTTAGATTAAGGGTGATTCCTTAGGCCACTCTCAGCTTTATCCAAGCTGTGTGATTTTTCGGGTATCAGGTCTTCCTGGGAAACCGCAGGCGGCACAGGGAAAGGAACTACCCCCCTACCCTTATGTTTGAATTTCAAACACCGTTGCGCGTAGTATTGGGGTTGGCTGTACCCTCACACATCAAACCAACCTTTGGGTTGATTACTGTGGTGGTGAAACAAATATTTCCCCTCAAGAGTTCAGATTACTGATTTTTAAAGTGATAAGCGACGACGAATATAAAAAAAAAATACGCGGAACGGTAATTAAGAAGGCACCACCACAACGGTTCTCTCAAGTATAGAGGAAATTAACGCCGCCACTTACAAAACTACGAACCTTGAAATCTTGCTAAGAAGCTATTTTAAGAAGCGAGCTGCAACACATCAAAGCCTTTCGCCGGAAAAGCCAGCAGCAGGAAAGGAACGCATGATCCGAGTTTACAAAAACTTCGAGAAGAATGAACCTTGGGTCACTGTAAAAAAAACTGGCACCTCTCGTCCACAGGCATCAGCGGTCTTGTGCGACTTGTACCCTCCTTTACATGACAGCGCACACATAGATGTCCGCGTCGGAGGAGGGGGTGCCCCCTTAGCGACCTCCCTTTTTATCCCAGTAACCACGGGAGAGAGAGAGGCCCGATCCCACGGCACGCCCCGTTTGTGCCGCGCACTTCTCCCGACGGAGAGAGTCCCCCTTCCCTGCCTCCACAATAGCACGTCATTCAGGTGTCGGATCAAGACCGAAAAAGCACTCTCCCCACCTTACTCGTTCTTTCAGCGCCTGCCCGCAACAAACCCATTCCCTTCCGTCTTCCCGACCGAATGAAAAAAAATGATAAAATTCGTGGCTTACACAATTCCACTCTTTCCTCCCGACGCAGGTATGCTTTAAGTACCTCGACCGAGATCCTATCCTCACAGGGTTATCGCATCTGGACTTATAGGCTAGAAATTTTATTACATCGAGAGGAAATTTATGTACGGAATGGTTAGGGCGTTATTACTCAGGTTTGGTCACGGACCTCCGACTTTGTGCCGGCGTTTTACTGCTTTGATCTGATGCGAGAGCATGCACGCGACGCCGAACTCGAAGAAGAAATGTGAAGAAATCGTGGCGGGAGACAAGGGTCGAGCTGTCATCAGAAAGAAATCACGGGATTAGCGCCAGGGATTTTAATTTTTTTCCATGGCTATACGAAATTTTTCATGCTAGGTGAAGAGAATGATAGTGCGTTGAAAACTCCATACGAAACCCTCAAAAGCGACTCCTGGGGGTAAATTTCTCAAAAAAGATCCACTCATAAAATTTACTTTTCCCTCCAGCAATGATGTCCACACATAAGAACAAAACATTTGGCGTGACGTTTTGGCCCACTTAAGTTAATACCGGAGGTATTCGATTCACACTCACCTATGCGCAATGTCATGCGAAACAAAGACTAGAAATATTTTGGAACACCATGCTTTACATGAAATAATGCAAAGAGTATAATCAATCGTTCTTTATGCGAATCGTAAATAGGCGAACCATCGCAAGTGGTTGCGCTAATTTATACAGTTCCTATCATGTATCAAAAATTATCCTTACGTTGCCCTTTGATCACAACTACGACGCATTTTCCAAATCATGAACTAAGAGCTAGGTCTTCTTAAACAGAAAGTTTCTTTGATACTGGAGGGGAAGGATGGGAGTTGTTCCCACAGTTTAGGAAGATCCGTTTGTCGTACTGAGGCCTTGGATCCCAATAGCGCTCCCACACAGCAGAATTCCACCCAAACTACTCAATTATCTCCCGGTATGGCAAGGATGCATGCATATTTTAGGGACGTGGGCAAGGAAAGGGCGTAGGATTAAATCATTTGTCTCACCAGAGCCACACCACCACACAACGAATACGGATTTATTCGGAGTGCGCCGGAAATTGAAGACACTAAATGGATTCGTTGAATGCAAACAAAAACGGCAAGAGAATGGTAATGTGTGCTTTCTATCTCCTACGTAAATATTTTAGCTAATAAAGCAAGTGTATTGGAGGAGTGAATCACACAACTAAAACAAGTGTTCGATACGAAAACTACCTCCTCCGGTGTTGTGTGGAGGTGTCAAAAAGGTGCTTATAGTGATGCGCCATTTTGCAACACCCGTTCATTTTATTCATGGAAGGACCTAATAGTGAAATAAGCACCAATTTTAAATAATCATACAGAAATAAATGGAATTATTTAATTACTATGAGTTCACGCAATATATTAACAGGCGAGCAGCAGAACGCTTAGGTATAGCTTAAAATAAGATTGTGACAAGAGAGAATAACTTAGTCAGCAAATTAAAACGGACAGCACATAATAGTTTATAAGGGATTACTTGCAAAGCATTACTTGGGTAAATTGACAATGCTGCAAAATAAAAATTTAACTCAAGGAAAACCCAAAATTGAGTGATGCCATTGTTTGAGGTGGGTCGTTTTTTCGACCGGCGTGCGTATCAGCTGTCCAGTGGAACATATCGATAGGTTTCTCTACTGAAGACTTGTTTTTAGAGTCACCACCCATCATTTCTCCCACCGAGGTCCAGAAGTGATGCTCAAATATTAAATATGATAATTCATTTTAAAAGGAATACCCGAATATTATTAGATCAATGAACACTTAAAAATGACGCAGATTGAAACCATAGTCGGGTTATATAAAATCTAAAGGAAAAATCCAAGTTTGTTTTATGCCAATAAAATGACCGTTTTCCATATAAAGTTAAGCCCGAAAGTGGAATAGAAAATATCGGGATCGACGATATATTTTCTTATTACGCAATTACCTCTGATGAGTACAGAAACGTTTTTGAGGGATAGATAAGATCTTGGATGGAAATGAAACTTGGATGAAGCTCTCAACATGACACCCAAACTAGGGTGAGAGTCAAAAATAGCGACTGCACTTATGAAAACGATATAGTACATGGATTCAGCGCGATAAAATTCTCCACCATATTCTACTGACGAGCTCGTTTCCGCTAAAACGGAGGGAATCGGGACAAAGAAGTAACATCCATTAACGGCATGATGGGCACAATCCCTCCTATCCCTACCCCATACGATGTCCCGCCACATTTTATCACGCACATTTTATTATCTTTTTAGATTTCCCATGCACACATGGACACTGCAGAGTGGACCTCTCAGATTTTTTTTTCTGCCGGATACCATAAAGGGAAAGTTGCAGCAGGTGCTCCAAACCAATCCAAAAAGAAGCGCCGTCGAGTGCTCCCTAGATGCCTCGTGTGATGCTCCCTCTCCACCGTGCATATTACTGTAAATCTAGGACGATCTCCAGCCGACCTCAACAACCGAATCGCGTGATTAATGGTCGCTTCCCGAGTCACTAGTCTTAGCGAACGGATTGTTATCAGATTCCAACTATCAAGCATATTCATGTTCATCATTTCTATGAACTTCAAAGGGGATGCAACAAGCTATGATGAATGAAAATGGGTAGAAAAGATTTTTAAAAATAAAAAAGTTAGAGGGGTAACGCATTCGACTTAGACAGAGAAGTGAAACGCTTAAATTAAACTGTGCGTAAGGCGTCTCGTTGGAGAATATTAAGCTTGAGGCTAAGGGGCTATGATCCCTGTATCGCAAGCAAAATTTAGTTAACATTTAAGTAAAAAAGCAATTCGAGGGATAAAAATCAAGATTAAACTTCAATCATCCTTTCACCCGTCCGCTACCGTTACTACAGGACGAGCAGAAAAAGGGAAGGGCTACAAAAAAACACGCCTAGCGCCGGAGGCAATCAGTGAATACCATGAAAAATATTCCTCGGTAATTCCGCCAAAAATAATTTCAGGTGCATCTAGCGAGGGACGGCGAAAATGCACGAGTATCCCAGGCATTCTGATTGTCACTTTAGCCAAATCCCATCACCATTTTAAACGAGCTGAAAACACTACGAATCGGGCGACTGCATGCAGCCATCACAGGAAGGGTGGGGGAGGCAGGCAGTGGTGGGGAAACTTGAGGGTGGGTGAAGGGGAGAGGAGGAAGATGGAAGATGGGAAAGAGAGAGAGATACTGCCTACTTGACAAACACAAGTCACGAACAATGTCGGGCACAGACGACCAGATTTCTAGGCCAATCAAAAAGATATGCGCATC